>OX375881.1:82476286-82756976 GCA_947359465.1 Metellina segmentata | reverse complement strand
ATAGTATCGTTTGAGGTGAGAAGAGATATCACCTGACATATTTTTGCTTTCCCCAAAGTGTTCACATTTCAAGGACGGCAGTGTAGAGGGCCAACGAAAAAAAGAAGGGATCCTCTAGAACAGGGATTTCGAACCTATGACCCGCGGGTCAGACACTGATAAACTTATCATATTTCATCACATACATAAATAGTTTTAGTTATTTTCCGAACCCCTCCTTTAAAAAAATATGGATAAAATACAAGTGTTAATAAAGAACTTAAAAATTTAAAAAAAAAATGCATAAAAGATTTTTGTAAAATGTTTTTAGATTTATTGATTATGCTTAATGTTGTTTTATATTTATATGAGAATATTAGGATATTTATGATGAAACTTGACATCTTTACTAGGGATTTAGAAATGAAAATCATGAAATATTTTCCTCAATTACAAAAACATTATATATACATATATGTTGTTTTCTTTTCCTTGTTAATTAAAAACTCAGTGCAGGGGGGCTGGGCATGATTTCTCCCATTTATATCGATATTTTGCTCTTCACTTGCAAAAGTAAAAGTTGTAAAACAAAAAAGAATCGTTAACTTTTTAAAGGATTAAAAAACTGAGAACCCAAAAAAGTAGTTTTTCACCATGCTCCCTTCCTCTTTTCCAAGTGACCCACGACCTAGTACTAAAATATTATGAACAAAATTAGACCAACTTCTTAAAAAGGTTTGCCTTCCCTGCTCTAGTAGGTCAGTCGCTGACAGCTCGTAAATGGTGATCGATGCCAGCGGTCACTTAAAATGTAGATAACATGCACCGCTACCATGCGATATTTAAGCGGTAACAAAAGTCAATCTGATGCATCGTAAAGGTTAATATTACCATTTACCATTTTACTTTTTCTATTTAATCCTTTCAACACTGTTGTTTTCAAAAAAGTCCGCAATCACGTATTGGAATAAAGTACTAGCAGAATTACCCGGCGTTCCTCGGGTTGAAATGGTTAGATGTGATTGAAAAGTGATCAGACTAATAATTATTAAAAAAAAGTGCAAGAAAACTAACTTAGTAACTTTTTTTTAACTTTTCCATAGCTTCTAAAATTTACTTCGGACACACATATGTATATACATGATATATCCATCCATATAACCCATTAATCCATATCTCATTCATCGCAGTCGTAATTTTATTATTACACTAAATGTTATTACTATTGACATTTTTAATTGCATTTAACCCCTTCTGCACACCTAGAACAACTAAAACCACGCTATATATATATATATATATATATATATATATATATATATATATATATATATATATATATAATATATATTATATATATAATATATATATATATATAAAATATATATATATATATATATATATATATATTTGGTAGATATTGGTTTATATCTGAAACCAACTGTGCTCGTATTATACCCCCCATATGCATCGATTTCGCCCGGGACATCTTTTACTCATCTGAAATGAGTTGCATCCTGTACATTTCTTTATAAATATTTATCTTTATGTTTTATCATACGACTGTTTTCCTTTTCCATATTACACAAAAGAAAATTGCCTGTAATTTCGTAAAAGCAACCACACACTTGTCTTCTGTACGCACAGAGAGGTATCATGCTAAGCAATACTTAATCACTTATGTTCTTGCGTTGATGGCGCAACGAGAATTTCTAACCCGACTTTGTTCCATTAGATCTTAGTTGATGGATTTTGTGCGTATAACATAATGAAATTATGCATGAGACTTCATGAAATAACACAAAAGTTCTACGCGTATTGTTCCTTCGCTATCCCTATGGATAAGTTGTATCTCCTTTCTACCTCAAACCATTCATTCTTGTTACGTGACGGGACTTTAAAATATATTGCGCGGTGAATACACTTACAAGGAAGTTTTGTTGTGGATACAAGAGAACAAACTCAGAAACGTGTTTAGCGTGAGTCTTTTAAGCATAGCTATTAAAGATTTGTAGAATTGGAAGGAGGGAGTTAAATATTCTAAGCAGTTCCACACAAGAACAGCGAATGGTTGTCTGATAGATTTGAGACAGTGTTTGGCAAAGTTTAATCTGACTAATGATTGTAAACTAATGACTAAAAATTTAATCATATCTAATGAGCAATCATTGGTGAGGCTTAGTCCAACCACGTTGACTAATGATTGATTTGGTTTCAGTTTATTTGAGTAATCAGGACTTAAAACTGTGTGTCAAACCGGGCTTCCATTCATAATTGAACAGGTAAATTACATAAATGAAGGTGTCGCGGTAGCCTAGTTGGACAAGCAGTGAATTTGCAATAGGACGATTGCAAAATTCAGTCATGCAAAGTCTGTCGTATACACGAGAGCTGATGCACGTTAAATCTTCGTGACCTCACAGTGTGAAAGTTCGGAAAGTTGGATGCCAGCTCAGGTATTGATCTCATCATCTGACCGTGGTTCCAAATTACGAGGCGTTGTCCTTTTATACTATCCTACAATAATGGACCGGACGCCAGCGGATTTGTATAAAATCCTACTACTTGTTTGGGGGTGTTTTTCGTGGTATGGCCTGGGACCTTTGCATGTTGTTCCTGGTCAATTGAACGCCGACACCTACATGAACATTTTGGACAGTCAGGTTCTTTCTATGCTCTGGAAATTTTATGGAATAGGCGAATGTTACTTCCACGACGACAACGCTTCATGTCGTGCTGCAGCCTCTGTCAAGCAGTGGTATCAAGATATCGATGTAAAACGCCTTCCCTGGCCTGCTCATAGTCCCGACCTAAACCCCACAGAACAATTGTGGCACGAGTTAGACCGACTCTTACGGACCAAGGAACCACATCCGAAACCTACAGCTGAGCTGGCGATATTCTTGCAACAGGAATGACCACAAATACCCATAGCTGTGTATCAATATCTTGTTGAAAGTATTCCCAAAGGGTTGCTAGTGTAATTGCGGCACGTGGGGGTAATTTAGGTAGGGTAGTTTAATTTACGTCGAACTGATGGAACACAACGAGCTATAAACGATTGTCCGATATTAGTTCTGAAATTGTGATTCGAATAATACACCTTGTAATTTCAATTTCAACTCACGTCCGATGGCGAGGTCAACATTTTAACTGGTATCCCCAACTATCCAAACTTCCATTATGTGGCAATGTTAGGGCATTTGACGCTCATACAGGTTTAACGTGCACCAGCCACCAGGTGTAGGACGGTCTGGTTGGATCAAGTTTCAAACTTGTTACACTCTCTTTGCAAATCTGCAATTCTTCCAACCGGTCTACAGGTACCCGACTTAATTAATGGATCATGCATATTGCTTAAATTAGATTCGCTAAGTAATGAAATTCTTGAATTCATCGAGGAAATCATACAAATTGAGAGTAAAGAATATCTACAATATAATTTTGTATACCCCTATTTTAATTTTAGTATTTATGACTAAAACTATTGACTAACCAATGACTGATTAGTCAGTTATGATTATGATTCATTTTGAAATCATAATTGACTTCATTCGTAACTTCAAATTTTAATTAAATAATCAGTTGTCTTAAAATTACTTGCTTACGTACATAACTGGCTTTCCGAGTACCAAATACATACGTTGGTGAAGCGTGAGACAGTAGAAAGTTTAAGTTTATCTCGCTCATAACCTGGGTAAATTTCTTTGTTTTAAACATTTTTTTGTATTTGGATTTTTAAAATCAAGTGCATATATATCGAAGTGTTATTCATTAAGCAATCTTGATTAGTGTACATTGATATATATAACTAAGGATTCGCTAAAGACCTGCAGTAAGATTTGAAAATTACCGACATTTACAATAGTTTTCAAGACAACATTCCCTCACAGCAAAAGTCTTAATTAACTACTCAATCTTAATTCGCATCGTGTTCTGGAAATAGTTAGTATTCTCAAGAACCAGTTGATAATATTTGAAAATTAACATTTTCTATTCCAGTAATTTGTCGACAGAAATTCCCAATAGGTGTTTTCTTAAGTAAAAGGTTTTCTTTAGCGGTGGCTCTGACTGATAGAAACTATAAGACTTAAAATCGAGTACTAGTTCCGTACTATGATATTTCATTTAAAAGATTGAAATGTGTAAGAGGATAATGTACAGCGAACCACAATATATACATATAATAAAACATTAAATAATTATGGCTCAGTTACTTCGAATTCTTCTATTGATATTTCAAAGGATTTCTTAATAATGTCTTAAATGGGCCATTATCTACTTGTCAGCTCAGCTGGTACTTTATTGCCACAACCGCTGCTTAAGTATTTATCCAATCCATAGGCGTACAACATAATTAGACTGAACATTGATTTTGATAGGTTCTGTGAAACGTTTGACAAAGATTTCGATTAATAGTCCCGTGACTCTTCTGTGAACAATTCAGCATTTAGCAGGTTGGCATTTTGCTATTTTATCTCTTCGTTTGGCGAAGCGACAGGGTAGATGTCTGAACACCCATTTGTTCTTGGCCCCCAATGGAGAAATCGACAAAGTATGCGACAATGTCGCGTGGACCAATTGTGGTGATGAATCAACAGGTGGTAGTCTTCTCAAATATCGTGGACCAATCAGATAATCAATGCTCGTTTCCTCATTGCAGACGAAAGTAGTCTAAGGGTCATGTTACCACGAGGTTGGGTTTCATGATATTGGGCACTCACAGAGGTTACGATTACTCACTGTACTTTCATATCTCTTCGATGATCAAACCTTTCTCTATAATTTCAGATGCCTAAATTAAAAGCACTCATATTTCTGGTATAATATGTATTCGTTCTGCAACCTTCAGTTTTCCATGGATGGCTTTTAACATATTTCGACCTTCAAGACCAATATAATATTTCCTTGGATTCAATCAACCAATTGTTGTTGTCGTGCGGACCATATATGGCCCAATTGGGGGTGCCATTGCCCAGGAGGGTTGGACTTCTTCATGCATGACACATCCGTTTTACAGGAAGGTCCCTTTCACTCATCCATTCACTCACACATATCGTAATTTAGATCTCAATCAGAGGCCGATAACCTCTAGGGGTACCTGATCAGGTACCCGCAGAGGTATTGATTTGGTATGGGAACATAGGGGACTTTGTGACCACTACCTATTTAACGTGCCCCAGCCACCATTAGCGAACACGACTGTCTTTAGCCGACTGTCTAAGCGCCGATCTCGCAATCATCAGAATTGCAGGCTCCGCTGAAAACAGAACCCACAACCCTTCTGATGCGAGCCTGACGCTCTACTCACTGAGCTACCGCGGCTCAATCAACCAATTAAATGGGGTTAGTTTCTCACTATGCGTGTCATGGCCGAAAAGCAATTCTCTAAAGCTCAGATGGTTAAAAGCATGATTCAAGATCGTTCTTTTATAAAAGAACCAAATGGATTACAATTTTACGTCGAGTTTTGAGAGGTTTCGAACAGACTATACTTTTAAAACCCCTTTGAGATAAATACACAAAGCAGTCTCGTGAGTACGGTATATCTATAATTAATATTTACTTTCACCGACTGTGATAATTTCCTACTCGATATAGACCATTATTTGGCTTCTGGCTTAGCTGGTTCCTTTCTGCCATAACCGCTGCCTAAGTACCGATCCAATCGAATTCTTCTCGACCATCTCAGAAGTCCGAGCGGCCGAGAACACCCCTTCACTACATTGTCAGCCGGTAAGTGAAAGGTCAGAGTCAGCCTGAACGCGATGTCTTATGAAAGCTAAATGGCATTGTCAGAACCCATGAAAGTAAGACGTCTGCCCTCGTACTACAAAGAGTGAAGGCCAGACGATATCGACGCCGTTCTATTCCAAAAGGTATTCCGAACGAACGCTCCCGTAGTATTGCCAATTAACCCTCTAGCGGCCACACGGGTCTCAAGACGATGTCTTCAAAAACCCAGAACGGCCGAGAAACCATTAGGAAAATCGAATAATTTCTTCCCCCTTTACACATCATCTATGGTCATCTAGGTACTTTCTTAATGCACGGGACGTCCCGTGCTTTGTAAGGGGGTGTATATGAAGTGCTTGTTTCAACTTGTAAGTCGCATTGGGTATTGGACATTAGTTACTTATATGTATCTATCACGCATTTTATTAGTTGTGAAGAAAATATAGCAAAAAATAATTGACTACAATTTATATCTTATCACTTGTTAATTCTTTATACTTAAATATGGTTTTCCTAAATAATATATTCCTCAATCTTTGATTAGACTAACACATTTTTAAAGAACAAAAATTAATTAATATATTTTCTAATACTTGACTGCTACTTCATCATAACGTATATCTTAAAATTCTCTTGTATCTCCGACTGTCTAATACATAAGCAAGCATGCGATTAAAAAGCGTTTTCAAGTCTGTTAAGTCCTATGTATATTAAAAATGTTTTGCGGTAGAACATTTAGCGTTATAGTTATAATTTTGCTATTCGTATAAAAATCAAATTAATTTTATTAAAAATTCTCC
The DNA here is from genome assembly GCA_947359465.1 of Metellina segmentata. Lineage (NCBI taxonomy): Eukaryota > Metazoa > Arthropoda > Arachnida > Araneae > Tetragnathidae > Metellina > Metellina segmentata. The sequence continues at coordinate 82,750,461 of OX375881.1, read as the reverse complement.
TATCCAGTGTAGTCATATTAATTATTATATATTTGTGTGTAAAATTTTATTTGAAAGTACTCATCTCTACGATTATAAAAGTAAGCGTTTGTCTGCGTGCGTGGACTGTCCTGATGAATCTATGGCAGTTATAAGAATGAAATTTGGCACACAGGGAAGCCCGAATGTTTTGCGATTTTTGTACGAAGCCCGAATTTTAAAATTTAATCTAGAACATTTTCAAATTAATTTAATAGAATTGAATTATTGTTGTTTAGAATTGAATTATTGTTGTTTAGAATTGAATTATTGTTGTTGATTTTTTTTAATAAATATTTTTTCAATTAAATCTTAACATTTTTGCAAGAGATATGCGTCACCACGAAAAGAACTCACGGGCAACCTCGTGATGAACAAACCCCACTAAAAGAACTGTCATGTGCTTGCCATGCAGTGGCCGTAGTGTTGGTTTGCGAAGCAAACCAAATTGGAATTCGTAGTAAGAACTTTTCATAAGGGGCGAAAAATGATTATTTTATGTTTCACATAAATATACTCATTTTATAAGATATTCTCAGTTCATAAAGAGGAATTATTAATTTGACCGAGAAACCTATGCTAAAAGAATAGCATTGACATAATTATGTTCCTAAAATGCTTCATTTTTTAAGTAAAATTATTAACATGCTATACAAGAAAATTACATTTCCAAATTGTAGGTTTGAAAATAACTCTGTGATATTAATTACCGTGAAAATATGTGATTTCTCGCGTCCGTCAGAAAGAGTTTCAAATAGTTTAATGGTGAAGACCCAGGCGGCAAGTCATGAACAGGACTAGCATGCGAATTAAAGTTTGGAATGGATATATCATCGTTCCGTATATTGTTCGATTCCCATTCAAAAAATATCATCGTTTCTTTCAATTTCCGGGACTTCATCTACGTCACTGTCACTATCGGAGACACTATCCTCTTGGATTGAATTCTCCAAATCATATTTTGTTAGATCGTCTTCGTCGCTTGAATTTAAATCCCACTCATCTGTATCATTTAAAAGAATTCTTTCTATTTCTTCTTTCGACAATGTTTTCCTATAACGAGCCAGTTCGATAGTGAAGAAACCAAATTCTCTATTCAATAGCCACACAAAACTGTCCGGTCCGAAACCAAGCTTGGAAGAAGTATGTGAAAGGGCGCAGTTAAAAGCCGATCCCTAACTTGTTGTTTGTCATTAAGGGAAACTACCCTACTGCTTCAGGCGAAAGGAGGGAGCATTGTAGTGAGGGAATGACGGATTGCCCTTCTCTGGGTTAGGGGGATAGCCAGTAGCTTTAATGACTTAAGCCGGTTCGGGCGGGTGCTGGGCTTTTGCATGTGAAGCCGTTTCGGCCGTCTTGGGCGTTAGAGGGTTAAGGGAAGGGGGGTTTCCGAGGATGTAAATTCCATCCTAAATTCGAACTTAATTATCCCTTAACGGCAGTGGCATAATTATGGTTTGGCGAAAAATTCATAATTGGGGAAGCGTTTGTTAGGGTGATTAGATTTATGGAATGTTGTGAATGGGTGGCCGCCAATCGCTCGGAAATTAATTGTCGATCGCCAAGTCGGAGCTGTTAATGTGTGGCTGTGAATGGAGGATTTATTTATTGAGGATAATGAAAATAATTCTATGGGGCTGTGAATGGGTGTTTTGATTGAGTGCGGCTAACTAACTGGCTTTGGAATGCTTCACGTTATTCATTCCCGTCATTGTATAGGGAATAAGTATTATACAACTTTAAATTTATAGCTAAATCGATTAAAGATTTTTCGTCGGTGTATTGTTAATTCGATGAGAAAGCAGATGACCTCGGAGAAGTCCTTTTGTAGAATGTGGTAAATTCGCCATAAGAAAAAGTGTGCGATGCGTAAAATCTACATTTTTTTTCGTAATCACTGATATTGCTTTTGGCATCCAATGATAAAGTCGTGACCAGGAACCCCAAGAAATACACCAAAAACCAACTGTGGAATTGACCGATTGTGCGATTCTCTTATATTGGAAACGCCTATTCATGACTTTGCTCATTCGTAGGATTGTAGGTTGTAATAATTTAAATGTGATATAAAATTGTTATAGATATATTGGATATAAACCTTTTTAATAAATGTAAAATCCTGGTAGACAGAGACTAAAAGAAGCAATGCTGACGAACGTTTTGACAAAGAAAACAATGAGCAATTTGCAGACGAGACTGTATCTTAGACATGATGTTCTTTTGAACAGATTTTTGTTGGGTAGTTGTTATCCTTTCATATGGCACAAGACAACTATTTCTTGAACAGCTGTAGAGGAGAGCACTGCTGTAGTAAAATGTTGTTCATAAGACATAACCCTCCAAGTAGTTTCAACGAGATATGTCGTCAATAAAGGTATGAACCATTTAGCTAATTACGAGATTCCTTGTCGAGGCAACCACGGGGATAGGTGGTTAATTGTTCTTATTGGGTTCTTGTCAAAAAGGCGAAGTAGGAAAAACGATTTAAAAGAGACCCGATTGTTTCAGCTGCTTTGGGTACTTCTGTAGGAACTGAAACGGCTAGAAGCTTACAGTGTAAATATGAGAGCGCTTCATAAACATACGTCATATATATTAGTTGAATTTAAAATTAATTTTTTAAGGTATTTTGGTTAATCCCCAAAAAGGTGTTCATTACAGTGATGAAGTATTTGATGTACTGGATGATGATATCTTTTTTTAAGTTTGCAAAGCCGTTTAAATTGCACATCAAAAAGATAGAGATCAAAACGCAAAGATCTGTCGAAGGCAATATTTGAAACAACGAATGTAAAACTAGAATATAAACCTAAAAGCACTATTCAATTCTGCTATTATAACTCGATATTGTTTTTTATCACTAAAGAATTAAAATTGTAAGCGATTTCAAAAATTAAATATTTACGTATGACTTTTTCTGATGTTGTTTACTTACTATCTCTCCTCTAAAAAGTTGAAATAGTGCTCATAGGTTCAAAAAGATTCCTAGAAATGTAAAAGATCACCTACCTTTGAACAAATGTTTTGAACTTTTACTATCGTTAGTGAAAATTTTATGCTTAGATAAAAATTTAATTTTGATTGTGCCTCCAGATAAATAGTAACTTGGTCTGCAATGTAAGCGTTATTGCAGTTGACAAAAATGAGAAATTGGTTGCAATTTAAAGAAAATATGTTATGTGTTTGAAGGCGGATTTTTTAACGGCTATACGAGTGCACTTTTGTTATGTGTATCAAGCATTCATCCACCATGGCTAACTATTGTATACGTACCCCCGTGTTTATTATACATCCGTTTGATAACTTCACTTTATGATGTAGATCCTATCTCTAATATTGAGAACGTAATTTTAAAAGTCAATCCTTTCCAGTCAATCTTTTAAAAGTCAATCTTTCAAATAGAGACACGTGTTTAAATATGAAACTGTCAGTTTACATAGACACCGAATCAATTTTAAATTAGTCAATATGATTAGACAACTGAATTCGAAAATGCAAGGTACGAAAGTGTAATCCTTAGAAATTCGAGATTATTCTATGCAGCATATTAAAATATATTCAGTACAAAAATTTTCCTCTATGATAGTTTTGACGATAAAACATTGTCAAAGGAAATCTACATTTTAAAGTAAAGACCATTTCATGATTACTTGAGAGACAAAATATACGGATGTTAATACGTACGTATAATACCTTATGCATACGTATTAGCATCCGTATCTGCGAAAAACTCTGAGGATTTACTCAAAAATCCCGAATCCTCGAAAATTGAATTCGGGATTGAATATTCTTAAAATTCCGCGGAAAATAAATCTGAGGATTTCCTTGGTACTTTCCATATACTAGGCAGTTGTCAAAGCTGTTTTTTAGATTGGTAAGAGCCAATCAAGAGCTTTTGCTGGAACTACTCAACCATGGAATTCCATATGCTTGTGATATTTTAGTGCGCTGCTAAACATTAATGAAAGATGAAGCAGAATTATTTTCTGTAACAAAATATTTTTTATGTTCATAACCCTTTCTCGATATTTTATCATTTCACTGGCTCAGTGAAACTTTACACTATTCCAAAATTTGCTTGCTGTCCCAAGAATCGTATGAGCTGTTAAGAGAATAACATAGTTTTTTTTTATAGTTTTCCATGTAGAAATTGTTGGAGATGAAAAACTGTACTTCAAAAAACAATATAGTAAAATCCTGGTTAGCTAACCAAAAGTCGTGATTAGCTTGAACGAAATTCTGGGTAGTCAGCAGTGTTAAAGCTTCAAAAATTACTAATAAAGATAACCCAAGACGATAAAGCATCAACAGGTATTTTGGTAGAACAAACAGTTCACATTCATCAGGACCAAATTAAACAATAAGAAAAAAACATGAGTTTCAATATGCTATCTCTAAACAGTGTTGCCATCACACTCGTTTATTTTATAAAACCTTTTATATCATGGGTTAAGTTGGAGCAGCATTCGTACCATGCAATACTGTAACAAATAAACTTAACATTTCTAGTGTCATTTAGCATTTTTAGAAGCATTTAACATTTTTAACTTAGAATTAGTTACAAATGCTAACGCAAAAGTAACTGTACCAAATAAACTTAGCATTTTTATAAACATTTAGCATTTTTAGAAGCATTTAGCATTCTTAGAAGCATTTAGCATTTTTAACTTAGAACTAGTTAAAAATGCTTACTCAAAAGCATTTAAAACAGCTTTTTTAGCATTTTTACACTCAATTGCCAATTAAGTTTTTTATCTTTTACTCTAATTTTAGTAGGTAAATAGATAATTAATGAATCCACACTGGAACAATATAACGAGCTATTGGTGACAGTGCGGGATTAATTCTGATGGGAAAGACCCGAGAACTACAACTCGTAATTTTGAACCACGGTCAGATGCCCACTGAACACAAATTAGCTTTCGAAATTCTAAAGTACACACGCAACTTCATAACATTGAAATGAAATTCAAAAACTATAAGTACAACTATACGAAGTTTATTAATAGTTGAGATAACGTTTTGCAGAGTGGAATTACGAAGAAAATCGTATCTAAAAAGGGAAGTTGAATCAAAAGGTTTGGGACGCTACGGCATAGTGCATACTTCAATAGTGCATTGAACACATATCCAGATGCACTATTTAAAAAGAGAGCCTAGTATTGAATTTCACATAGTTAGGTCAATTAAATAAGACTGCCAGTTCAATTAGAATAAATTTCACTGCTTTTTACCTTCTTTCCAATCCAATAGCAATTGAAGTTTAAGACGTAACACAATGGCTCAGCATCCGCCTTAAAGCCTAAATTAGATGATGTAAATCTCTTCAAAACCAACATTTAGGTTTCAGTACACGTAATCCCATTTAAGAAAGCGATTTATTCTCACAAACCGAACCATCCTTCAAATGAACCTCGATTTAATTTACAATAGAGGACATCCGAAAAGATCCTCCATTGGGGAACCGATGGGAATTTCCTTCCACAGAGGTTAGTTCGATTCGATGTCTCTCAAAACCATCTCTCGTGAAAATTCAATTACAAGAAGTTGGGAGGGAGCAATGTAAAAGAGTTATGTAATGCCACTGCATTTCGTGCACAAAAGGTAGCTAAGTATTCTGAGTGTAACAAGTTTCCTATCATCCCAATGGGAACAAAGAGGCCAGCAGAATAAACGGTAAAATGTTGCATCCGTAAGCCGAGTAGAAGCGTAATTCGTTTAATCAAAATCTGGCATCCGAGGAAAAAATCGTTTGGTGGGAGTTTTATGTTCCTTTGTCTTCTTAGTGGTAATTGAAGACAGTGAGGTCATTAAGAGGAGGTATAGTGTTAAAAGAGTCGATGGCGTAACTCGTAAAAGGATTTACAAATCGGATTTCCAGGTGAGCTTTCGGTAAAATAATTCGCTTGGTGGTAAAGGGGTTTAAGAAATGTTTACCACATATTCACTAATTGGTCAAGCAGCTCTATTTGATCTTGAAGATCTTTTCTTCGGAAGGACGTAAATATTTATTTTTTCAATTATGGTATGAATCTAAGTCTTTGAATTTTGAGTGGATGGCTACGTGTGTTTGATGATGTGTTCCAACGAGTGTTTGAGTTCTTAATTATATACTATTTTTATATAAGAACTTCATAATTATTTACTATCATTTAGTTAAGAACTTCTTAATTATATATTACTAGCCACTGCGTGGCTAGTAATTGCCCGTACCCGTGGTGTAAGATCTGGTTATTCCGCAGATTTCGAATCCGTTGAAGATATATTCAATTAAAAATTATTTATTTAAAAAAAATCATATTTTTAGGTATCAATTTAAACTGAAATTTTCCGCAGATTTCAAATTCGTTGAAATTTTTACTCTATCTTTAACGGTCTAGGAGATAGAAAAAAAGAACTGCGACTATAGTTAAAAGATTTATCGTCTGGCTGGAAATTTATTCGTCCGCTCAAAATGAAAGCGGAAATGAAAAAAATAATTTTCTCCGCGTTCTGCGGTTGAAAAAACTTAGCATGGTTCCAAACCCTGACTGCAAGGTCACACGGGTAGAAAAAGTTCCCCAAGTTTGAAAAAGCGATGGAGAATAAAACTATTACATTCATTTAAAAATCTTCTAGATTAAATTTTAAAATTTGCCGCGACTCAAAAATTACAAACAATTTGGACTACCTGTGTGCCAAACCTCATTGCTGTAAGTGCCATAGAATCGTCAAGATTTTGCGACCACAAATAGACACACGAACAAACAAACGCTTCCTTTTATAATATTACTAGCAAAATACCCGACCTTACTCGGTTTGAATTGGTTTACCCTATATTGAAGAGATAATCAAAATATATAATGACTTACGTTTTTTGTAGAGTAAAAATTTATTTCAACATCTTTCGCCATCTTTATATTTTCTACAACTTACTTTGGACACAAATCCTACACATGCATATCCATTCATGTAATACATTTCACATACATCGCACAGTTGCTGTATGACAAAGCTACAAAAAGACGAAAGGTGATACTAAGGTTTCTACTATAAAAGACGATTTTTATAGGAAGATTTGGAATTCCCTTTCTTAAGTTATTTTCATGTTCAACTCAATTAATTAAAATTACGATTTACAGCGAGTGCTCTCGCACTCATAGTCAACAAAACAATATTTTTTTACTTGTGGCACTCTTGCCTCCGGTATGCGACATTGTGAAATTTTGCAATCTTCCCCTGTCATTATTACAACGAATTTTTTAATGTTGGAAAAAGTTCCAGCTTGGATTAATAAACATTATTCTTTCAATGACGGCATTATTCTTTAAATAACGGCATTATTCTTTAAATAACGCCATTATTCTTTAAATAACGGCATTATTCTTTAAATAACGGCATTATTCTTTCAATAATGGCATAACTACACTTAAAATTTACTGAAAATTTATACTGACTTACCTAACATTTTTAAGTCTAATACTTTGTGGTGCTGTTGCGTGTGATGAGAAGGAAAACACATTTATTAAAATAATAAATATTTAAAACAGGAAACAGCGAAGTAAAACAAAATAAAAGATGTCGCAAAAAATTGTTATAAAGATATTAATTTGTGATTCAATTTTATCTCTTGATCTCGCACAGTTGCCACAACTTAAAAGTGTACAAAATTTAGAAATGTGAAATTAATTCATAGCGAAAGAACCAGAAAAAAATATCACTGCTCGCGCGATCTTCTTCATTCTCGTTTCATTGAAAAATATCGTCTGTCTCAAATATTCGGAAATCGTTTTCATTGCGTAAAGAATAAAAATAAGAATCGCAATAAATAAAGTATCAGAGATGAAATTCCATAAAAAAAATTTTTTTTGAAGAATAATTACTTTTTAAGCAGTACTGGTAAAGCAATCGAAGTAATCGTAATATTGAATAGACATTCCAATTTTTCTAAAACTACCAATTTATGGTTGATTTAAGTTTACTTACTCAGGTGTTTTAGCATGAAACTCAACTAAATATAACAATAAAGAAATGTTTAATATTACATTCACTAAACTAATAGATAATGTATAAAATAAAATACAATGCAATCAAATATCTGGAATAGAATTCCTGTGATGTCTACACAAACACATAAACACAAAATCGAGCATAGAACAAAAAGACGGACAGACAGACTTTCGCAACCAATGCCACTCACTAAATGAAGATAAGTACTCACTGTATGCAAATTTTCATGAAAATATCTTAAACCGCGTGGACGTGTATAGGGCACAACATACAGACAGACAGACAGACAGACAGACAGACGGACAGACAGACAGACAGACACCAAACGAGAAAAAGGCGGATTCGGCATCAGGAGGGTCCAAAACGGATAGAAAACTTGAAATGGGTCGAAAATATTGAATGTACAAACAAACACTCCATTCTTATTTATATAGACTAGCAAAATACCCGACCTTACTCGGTTTGAATTCGTTTACTCTAGATTGAAGAGATAATCAAAATATATAATGACTTACGTTTTTTGTAGAATAAAAATTTATTTTAACACCTTTCGCCATCTTTATATTTCCTACAACTTACTTTGGACACAAATCCTACACATGCATATCCATTCATGTAATACATTTCACATACATCGCACAATTGCTGTATGACATAGCTACAAAAAGACGAAAGGTGATACTAAGGTTACTTTGGACACAAATCCTACACATGCATATCCATTCATGTAATACATTTCACATACATCGCACAATTGCTGTATGACATAGCTACAAAAAGACGAAAGGTGATACTAAGGTTACTACTATAAAAGACGATTTATAGGAAGATTTGGAATTCCCTTTCTTAAGTTCTTTTCATGTGCAACTCAATTAATTAAAATTACGATTTACGGCGAGTGCTCTCGCACTCATAGTCAACAAAACAATATTTTTTTACTTGTGGCACTCTTGCCTCCGGTATGCGACATTGTAAAATCTTGCAATCTTCTCCTGTCATTACTACAACGAATTTTTTAATGTAGGAAAAAGTTATAGTTTGGATTTTTAAACATTATTATTCTTTCAATAACGACATTATTCTTTAAATAACGGCATTATTCTTTAAATAACGGGATTATTCTTTAAATAACGGCATTATTCTTTCAATAACGGCATTATTCTTTCAATAACGGCATTATTCTTTCAATAACGGCATTATTCTTTCAATAACGGCATTATTCTTTCAATAACGGCATTATTCTTTCAATAACGGCATTATTCTTTCAATAACGGCATTATTCTTTCAATAATGGCATAACTACACTTAAAATTTACTGAAAATTTATACTGACTTACCTAACATTTTTAAGTCTAATACTTTGTGGTGCTGTTGCGTGTGATGAGAAGGAAAACACATTTATTAAAATAATAAATATTTAAAACAGGAAACAGCGAAGTAAAACAAAATAAAAGATGTCGCAAAAAATTGTTCTAAAGATATTAATTTGTGATTCAATTTTATCTCTTGATCTCGCACAGTTGCCACAACTTACAACTAAAAGTGTATAAAATTTAGATATGTGAAATTAATTCAGAGCGAAAGAACCAGAAAAAATATCACTGCTCGAGCGATCTTGTTCATTCTCGTTTCATTGAAAAATATCGTCTGTCCCAAATATTCGGAAATCGTTTTCATTGCGCAAAGAATAAAAATAAGACTCGAAATAAATGAAGTATCAGAGATGAAATTCCATAAAAAAAAAATTTTTTTTTTGAAGAATAATTACTTTTTCAGCAGTACTGGTAAAGCAATCGAAGTAATCGTAATATTCAATAGACATTCCAATTTTTCCAAAACTACCAAATTATGGTTGATTTAAGTATACTTACTCAGGTGTTTTAGCATGAAGCTCAACTAAATATAACAATAAAGAAATGTTTAATATTGCATTCACTAAACTAATAGATAATCTATAAAATAAAATACAATGCAATCAAATATCTGGAATACAATTCATGTGATGTCTACACAAACACACAAACACAAAATCGAGCATAGAACAGAAAGACGGACAGACAGACTTTCGCAACCAATGCCACTCACTAAATGAAGATAAGTACTCACTGTATGCAAATTTTCATGAAAATATCTCAAACCGCGTGGACGTGTATAGGGCACAACATACAGACAGACAGACAGACAGACAGACACCAAACGAGAAAAAGGCGGATTCGGCATCAGAAGGGTCCAAAACGGATAGAAAACTTGAAATGGGTCGAAAATATTGAATGTACAAACAAACACTCCATTCTTATTTATATAGATAGATAATTTAGAGACAATAACTTAATAATGTATTTTTAATTGTTAACTACACAAATAGCTGATTCACGAAATCTCAGGATAGAAATTTATCAGTAGTGTGATGGAAGAAACACCAATGAAATGAATGCAAATAAAAATGTAGTATCCTAGGCATGTTTTGTCGATAGGTAATTTTTCTCACCAAATTAAGATGGCGGCCATCTTGGCGATTCGATTTCTTATATATGGAAGTGAAAATGAGGAATGCACAAATAAACAAATATACGTAAATAATAATTTGAAGCAAATTTCTTGATTCTGTATTAGCAAAATCCACATGGTAAACATTTGTATTTATGGATGTGAAATCCTTTCTCAATTAATAGATATTGAAATATCCTTTCTAAAGAATTGATAGTGATAGTTGAATTAATAAACATTAAATTAATTTATTGAATTTGTGGTAACGATGTAGTATCCGAGGCATTTTTATCGCCAAATCAATATGGCGGCCATATTGGTGATTCGATTTGTTATATATGGATGTCAAATAAGGAATGCACAAAAAAACAAATGAAAGTAAAAATTATTTTTGGAACAATCAAAATTTTAACAAATTATCGAACGAACTCTTTGCCATGGTTTGAATTTAAACAAACCTTCCCTTGAATAGGGTTACCTTGAGGTGGATTAAAACAATAAGGTTACCATGTTTAGCGATCAATAGCCGTTGCCTCGAATACTACATCTCCTGCGAATTGGTATTTAAAAATTATAGAACGCGATAAATCCAAATTTCCTTTCCATAGTATGAAATCTAAGCGAACTTTCTCGGCATAGGCTTGCCTTAAAGCTGGATGTGTAATGCAAGATAGTTATAACCGGTCATTATAGCAAGGAAATGCAACATAATTCTATTACAAGGTATAAATTATCATCTTCTACCACCAGGGGTTAAACTGAAGTCACGTGTTAAAAGACATTGTCTTTGTACTCGAGGATATTAACTAAGTGTCACATAGGCAGATTCCCCAAAATATATTCAAATCTGCAGGTGAAATGTTATATATTTAAAACTGTTGAAAACATAATAGTTTTACTATCAAAAGTGGTTTTGACAAGTTATCTCGTCATAAATATACTGACATTTTTTTTAGGATGACGGGGTCAAGATCTAGTCAGTTTTCCTAATGGCGAGATATCTCGACCATCGAGTTATTCGGGTTTGAAACTGACGAGATTCTTTCATCGAGAGAACCACCAAAAGGGTTAAGAGCTGATGAATTTGTTTCGGATCAGCTTCAGTCTACGTTTATCCTGTTGGCAGCGGCCTTGGTGCTTTTTTTTTGACGCACTTAAATGACAGAATTATTAAAAAATAATATTTTACTTTTTTCAAACGGAGAGTAACAAGCTTTAGAAATACATTTGTAAACGTTTTAAAATATATATTGCACGCTTAAATAATATAAGTATACGTAAATAAAGTATATAAAATATAACCTGAGACGACAGCACTGTACCGTGACATAAATTAAAATGAAAGAAAATTCCACACCTTGCAAAAATTCATTAAAAGAACCAATGAAATCAAAGAGAAAATTTAAAGAGACCAAAGAAATCAAAGTATAGTTTAAAATTAAAATAACCAATAGAATTAAAGAAGAAATTTCAAACGAACAAATGAAATCCAACGATAGTCTATCGGATTTTGAAAAAACTTTCTAGAATATTCAAAATGAAAATATAAACTTACGGTACAGCTACACTACGTTTATGAGTGATGGCAAAGCTTGGCGATTTTTTGGTTCACTTCTATTAGCGAGTTACGATTAATTAAGGCAACCCATCTTTCTTTACAGTTGTTGTGGTTTTCATGGCAACCTTGGCAAACGGAAAATTTCAATTTTCATTTTGAATATTCTAGAAAGTTCTTCTGAAATCCATTAAAGTCGTTTGATTTTGTTGATTCGTTTGAAATTCTTACTTTCTTCCCATTGGTTATTTTGTTTTTAAAATATCTTTTGACTGTATTGGTACTTTTAAATCATTTTCTGTGATACCATTGGTCCACTTATTTGTATTTTGACAGTTGTGAAATTTTTATTTTATTGTAATAATTTTTAAGAAAGAATTAAGAGTTTTGTTATTTTATAACCATTTTCGTATTCATTATTTTTTACGAAAGAATTATGACGTTATCAGGTTGTATTATTTCTTGCTTTTTTCTTTTGTACATCTGTTTCATTTTCAACATGCCCAATGTATTTAGTGTAATTGATAAGTTTCAGGGTATTCTTACCCAACATTCGTAGCTTAGTTTCTCTGCTGGTTCACAAATGTGTTTTGATATGTGCTGAAGCTTACTACTTTTTGTTAAAGTTTTTTAAAAATATACTTTTTTAAACTATCTGAAAAGTGTTTAAAAAGTGTGTTGTAAAACGAAAAAAAATTGTGACAGAAAAAAAGTTAGGAAATAATTATTTCCTTGGCGAGTTTAGAAGTGCGCCAAAAAAATCGCCACGGCCGTTGCCATCGCTCATAAACGTAAAGTGTAGATGTTCCAAAGTTTCTATTTGCCGGAGGTTGCTTTAAAAAAATAACCGTAATACAGATCTACCTACTACTAGATTAACCTACCATAACTCGCTACTATAAGTTCACCAAGGTTGCGCCTTGCCACCGCGACAAACGTAGACTGAGACAGATGAGACTCTAAAGAAAAGGTACAGCTTCAATCTACGTTTATAGCGGTGGTAAGAGGCCTCAGCGCTTATTTTTAGCTCACTTCTAGCAGCGAGTTATGGCATGTCTATACAGACAACAGTATAACAGTTATCGCGGTTTTTGTGGCATTGTGGCAACCTCGGCAAACGGAAAGTTTAAAATTTCACTTTGAATATTCTAGAAAGTTCTTTAAAAATCCGTAGAACTGTCGTTTGATTTCATTGGTTCATTTGAAATAATCCTTTCTTCGAATAGGAGTGCGCCAAAAAAAAATGCGTTGCCCTCGCTATAAACGTAGACTGAAGCTGTACCAAAGAAAATAATCATCACATTTTTGACATAGAGGAACAATTACGGCATGTTGAAGAAATATTTCCTAACATCTATGATACGTTTACACATTTCTAATATTCTAATCAGTAGGTTTGTTTCTAGAAACCACTAATACTTATCTTCTCTGCATTAAAATTAGACTAGGTATTTTCTTGAAAAGGTTAATAGAGCAGACTATAGTTTCTTCTAATCACTGTTTTATTGGAAAATGTAACCATTCAGACTAATAGAATCTCGGAAAAACCCGAATTCAGGAAAAATCATTTTACTACCCCAAGAGACAGAATCTCCTCTAATAGCTTTCAAGCAGCTAAATAAAATCCAGAATAAAGATTAAAAATGAGTATTTTCATTTTTGAGCGAGTTTGCAAACGACGCGAACAAGTGATTACGAGATAAATTCTGAATCACGTGAAGCGTTAGAGTAGATTTTAGTTGCTTTTTCATACCGTATCTCGTCTATAGTGGAATGCTCGTGCAAAGCTATTAATCCGATTTTTAATAGCGTGCATCTTTGGATTGAAGAAAATGAAAGGTTATGCTCTTTTTTGATCTTCGGTGAAGCCTTTTAGCAAATCTACAACGGATTAGATAAAACAGGTTTCCTGTAGTTGGGAGAAGTTTAAAATCCAATCACAATTCTTTCGTAATGATTTTGCACGCTTACTGCAGATTAAACTTGGAAGATTATTTTTTGAATATTGCTTTTGTTTTGTGAAGGAATTAAGAGGGGAATCGGTTTCAATTTTATTTTCGAGACAGAATAAGCACAGTTCGCGTAAGTATACATCACGCATGTCTCTTAATAAGTAATCAGTTTGAAGTGTAGAAAATCTTTTAGAACAATCTGTTAAGAGGACCAATGCACTCCTATTACCGAATGTTAAAGTGGTCAAATTTTAAGGCTCATTTTCCCAGAATTTTTTATGTGTATTGAGAGAGATTTGAATTTCTTATACAGGTTATGAACACACATTTAATCACTTTAACAAAGGTATTTTTCACTTTAAATTTGAAGTTTTGAGATTTTTTCTTTAATTAATACATATATATATATATATTTTTAGTTGACCAATTTTCGTCCTTTTCAACAATCAAAATAAACTTTTCTGACCAGACAGAAAAAAATGCCTGCATATGCAATAGGTTATGTTATACTTGTAAACCAATTTTTTTAATTTGCTTGAATAGACTTCGAAAATGTCCTTTTTATGGAGAAAATACACATTTTGAGACATTGAGGTTTAAAGAATAACATAGACTTTAATTCAGGTACGTACAGATAGTGTTCAAAATACTATTTAAAATACTTCTATTCAACGTATATCCATAAATAATTTATAATTTAAACATAATTCAATAGACGTTTATTTAAATGTATAAAAAATAATCAAAATTTTGAAGTATTTTTGTGCACTGGCCCCCTTAAAAAGAAAGTTTGACTATCGCTCATGGAGTGATTAGTTGTCGAGTCAAATTAGTGGAAATTACATACTAAAATTAGGTGTTGGTAATACCTTATTATCAATTAATTTGATAGCCATACTAAACAATTATTATTTTTACTTTCATAAATTTTGTTTTAGGTTTACGAAAATAATTTTAACCCACTTTGGTTTATCTCGCCTCGAAAACTGCACTTTAACACCCATCTTCTGGTATAAGAACTTGCGCCAGTCACCTGTTCTGGGAAAAATAAAATTTGTTTTTCTAACTAGGATCATTATTTCCCTTGTAGTAATAAAGATTTGTAGTAACGAGATATCTCGTTCCTCGCAAAATTGACCAGATCTAGTGTGATATTTCTTGTCTAAACACTTGGAGAGTTTAAAGGCGATAAAGTATGAGGATTTTTCAGTTCATAATTGGATGGTTTAAAGTCACACACAGTGGTGTAAGTCACTTTTTCAAAAAACAATTCGTGGACACAGAAACCAGATATGATATAATCAAATTTAACTGAATATAATTATAGAGTAGTAGACGCAAAAACCTGATTTAGATAAGTTAATATTTAACAGTTAACGTAAAGTAAGCCGGGGCTTCAATTAACAGCCAACAGATGGCAGTAGAATTTCTGGCTTTTTTTGTAAGAGATTGACACCACAGTAACTTTAACCAGTCCAATTGATAGACACATATATACCTTGGAATAGTGCGGCTCCTACACGAATACAGTTGACCTTGGATCAGTCGATTCTTGAATTAGTATAGAAGCCCGTTGGGAGAAGGATGCCGTATGTACAACCATGAATGGATACAACTCAGGATGTTTCTCTCAGTGCAGACTCGTTACCACAGCTATAACGTTCGGCATCGAAGGAGAAACTTAGAAAAAGAACCCGCTCTAAAGAGGCAAGTTGTATAAGCACTTTCTGAACGACACCACATGTCCTCTAATGGGCTGGTTCAAAACTATACCATATAGACAAAAGTATTTGGACACTACATGTTACTCAGAAAATTTTCTTTATTATTCTATTTAGTAACGGGTAGGCTTTCCTTTTGCTTGTATTACACCTACAACACGTCGAGGCATACTTTCCACAAATTCTCTGTAAGTATGGGCAAGAATAGATCTCCATGGCTCTTTCAATGCTTTGAGAAGAGTGTTTTGAAGATGGTTGTGCGTGACGATGTCGTACTCGTCGCTCCAGTTTGTCTCACAAGTGCTCAATCGGATTGAGATCGGGGCTCTTAACAGGCCAGTTAAGCAAATTCCCCTCATTTTCAGGAAACCAGTCGAGCACACGTTTTTCAGTATGACATGGAGCTCGATCCTATTCGAAGAAACGACCATTATCGCTGTTGTATTGCCATAGTGTAGGCAAGGCCGAATTATCTAGAACGTCGAGGTACATGTAAGCGTTTAGTAGTATCAGGTACATAAATCAATGGATTGAGATCGGGGCTCTTAACAGGCCAGTTAAGAAAATTCACCTCATTTTCAGGAAACCAGTCGAGCACACGTTTTTCAGTATGACATAGAGCTCGATCCTATTCGAAGAAACAACCATTTTTGCTGTTGTATTGCCATAGTGTAGGCAAGGCCGTATTATCTAGAACGTCGAGGTACATGTAAGCGTTTAGTAATACCAGGTACATAAATCAATGGGCCTAGTCTTAACCAGGATAAACAACCACACATTAAGATGGAGCTTAATCCGAATTTTAGCAGGGTACAAATTGTTTTGTCCATATAGTGTAGGTCACTCGATTGCCTTCTCCTGGCAGCCGCACTATTTTGGATCTCAAGATACGATTATAAATCGTCGTCATGTAACATACATTCAGGCAAGGTAGTTATAGATAGTACTGAAATATTGCAACAGACTATAGGGGATGATTTGAGATCAATCCCGAAGGGTAAGATTCGAGGACAATATCTCTCGATTTCGAACTATGTTCAGATTACGCATGTACACAAAGAAAGTTTTTGCTGACACTTAGAAAAATAATACATCTAGGACATGTTACAGAAATCGAACCTATACCACCTGCTGCTCAAAGGCAACAAGTGCAGTGGACAATCCGACGGAGCCATTACTGTTTTCAGTGTGTACAAAACAAACTACCAGAGAAGACGAATGTATGTCCTGGTAAAGGTTAGCTTGATTTGTCACTTTCGACGATGTTTGTCCTCAACATTTGCAGCAGCGTCTTATTGAATTTAATAACCGTAGTCAAATGAAATGGTTCCCTTTCATAATTGGATTGATAAGCACTAGAATTAGAAACCACTCAGGTAAGATTTTCCACTGTCTCTTCTACAAAATCGCTCTATCAAAGAATATGTCGCGTCCGAAAAGTAACCTTCAAACGAAAATAAATTTTTTAGATGCGTTGAGTGTTTTTCTTTGTTATAGAATGCATTTCAAAAAGTTTTATAACAGCAAAAAGTACATGTCTGGGATAAAAAAAATACATACATCTTTCAAGGCGGTGACGAAATTTCCGAATTGTGTAATGTTACTTTTACCTCACAGCACCTATGACTAAACAACCTAACCTATTAATTGAAATGATCCATGGTAGTTATTTTAATTAACCTCACACTGGAGCAACGCAATTAGGATATTATTGCAATCAAACTGAAGGAAAGAATCCGAGAACAACACCACGTAGAAATCGTCCATGAATTTCTAAAGGTTCTACTGATCATCTTTCTAGAATAGCATCCCTTGGAAGAGTTTTAGCGTACTCTATCTGTATATACAGTATATCTATTAATCTCTATCTACTTTTCTTAGAATATAATGCTTTGAAAAAAATCCAATTGCTCATTTCCAAATAACATAATCTTTTGTAAAGATTCTATTGGTCAAGAAGGACTAAATTGGTTGGAAATCATAGAAGGTAGGCTGCAGGTTACTAGGTGGAATTATTCATTTAAACTCCCAGAGAGTTAATAAATTGTAATCATTAATGCAATTACTAAAATTGAAGGAACATGAACTGTTGTAACCAATAATTATCCCCCAAGTTCCCAAACATTCAGCATTGGGCTACATTACAGTATTTAATGGATAATTCTGGAAGGCAATCAAGAAATGCACATCGTTAATTGCTTAAATGTTGCATTTCTTCCCAAAAAAAATGCGTTATTTCAGACGAAAACTCGCTTAAAGCAGGAGATGATTCACTGTTCTTTTTTATCTTTTAAAGAAATAGACTAATTTGCAAACTGGTTTGGGAAGAAATGATTAAGACAACATTCATCAAGAGAGAGAAATAGGGAAAGCAAAGACCTCTCTTGCAGAAGCACAAAAATATTACAAATATTTTCTGCTATACAGCAATTTCCGGAAGTACGAATGAACTGCAGATAATACCTGTTGTTTATTATTCAAAACCATAGACCATCTAATTCATATTTTACTTCCGTCATCACAAAAAACATAATCCAACATTTCACTTGTTGCCTATGCCATATTCCATTTACAAGTCCACGAAAATATCGCGAATTCTCGCAAAGAATCCTGATCCCTTGCCAGGCAATAAGTAAAGCGAACGACAATGCCGCTATTTTAATGGAGAATACCGCTGTGTAATCGGCTGTTTATGATGAAAAGATTTCGATAACGGCAATGGTCGAGCGAAATACCGACCCAACGATTTATGAGGCGCCATTCTCCGACAATACCACACACTCCCGTGTGGAATTCGTGGGAAGGGGAGTAAACAGAGGGCTGGATCGATTCACCCACTTGTTGCATTCCTTGACACACTCGTGATATGCGACTGCTCTTCAGGAGGAAACTGGCGGTCTTCAAGGTCTTGGACTAATTTGTCTGATGTGGCTGTTGTCGAACTCATTTGATGGCCCGCTGTGGGATTGTGTGCGGAGGATGTATTGGGCAGTCCCTTGGGCATTTGAGTGGTGATGGATTTCTGTGCTAAATACACGAATCAACGAGACATTCGAGTATGTCGAAAGATGCCCGTAGAACTTTGTTCCTGAAGTGAACCACATAATAGAGTGTTGTAGCGGGGAATATGAATCTTCAACGTATTAGTCTATTTAGCAGTATGTGAGTATTGACATTTCGGTTGGAGAGTGGTCGCAAATGTGACGAGTAGGCTCTATGTGTCTATGATATGTGTGCTTTTATACAATAAAATATAACACACACACATCAAGCAATAATCAAAATAGAATCGAAAAATAGTCTCCACCAACAGAGACTGATTTCTCATATTTTAATACTTTAATCTTCATGCGTCCGTCAACCCTTCGAGGGGATTGTCTCGACGAGATATTTCGTCAGAAGAAAAACTGGCCTGTTCTTGATGAACACGATATATCGTCATTATAAAAAAATGACAGGGTCTGATCTCGTCATTATAAAAAGTCGCCCATATCTTTATAAAGAGGTATATAGCTGTCTCAATAAAGATATATATATATATATATATATATATATATATATATATATATATCTCTCTATATTAAAAAAAAGTTACCGCCGCCGCCGCCGCCGCCGCCGAAGAATTGAAATTTTTGTTGTTTAGCTCCATTCTTAGACGGTTTCCCGAGAAAGTACTGATCGGAAAAATATGAAATTAACATGCTTTGTTCTTCATCGTATTCCCTGGATAATTATTAAGATTTTTTTCCGATGCAGCTATTAGTTTAGGTTTTATTAAGTGTTAAAGTTGAAGAAGTGAAATTTCTTCCGCGAGTGAGCAAAACACATTCAAAATTTCAGTCTTTAGTCGTGAGTTTTTTTTTAAGAGTACCTCTCAACGTAAATTTTTGCAGCTCGTCGAGTTTTTTTTGAAATTTAAATGTGGTTCTTGATAATATTTTTTTGAAATTCGGGAAAAATCGGGACATTTTTGTTACTTTTTTTTAAAACTGCCGTATCTATATCTAATTACTATTAGTTTTTAATTTTTAAAATATAGCAGTATACCTCAGAATATACTCTTTCTTACGGTACTATTATTTTTGAAATCGGTTAATAATTAAATTGGATGCGATCAAAAGTTCGTCATACAAAATTCGGAATCTTTGGATATTTTCGCTACTTATTGTTAAAACCGTTTTGTCTACGGCAAAAGCCATTATTTTTTAAATTTGAAAACATCACTGAATACATTACATTACACTCTTTCTTATGGTACAATTATTTTTCAAATTGGTTAATAAATAAAATCGATGCAAATAAAAGTGGGTCATACAATTTTCGGAACTTTCAGATCGTAACTTCCGATACAAAACTAAAATGGTCATATCTGTATAGTATTACTGTTAATTTTTAATTTTAAAAATATTGCAGTATACCTCAGAATATACTCTTTCTTACGGTACAATTATTTTTAAAATTGGTTCATAAATAAATTCGATGCAATCAAAAGTTGGTGACACAAATTTCGTATTTTTCAGTTCGCATAGCTGCTTCCGAAAGCAGTAGTGGGTTACACTTTTGACTATCGGGTTTGCCAGATATCAAATTTATCGTAGCAACAATTGCCATAAAAACGATTTCTTTTTATTTGGCGAGGAAAAAGGCTCGCTTTTTTCCCTCTGTTTTCAAGACAGTTTACCGACAAAGTACAGATCGTAAAGTTTGGATATTAACAATGTTTAGTTAAAATTGTACAGGGAACAAGATGCAGAAGATTTTTTACTGATGCGGCTATTAGTTTAGGGTGCATTAAGTGTTAAAGCAAAAAAAAGTTAAATCACTTGCGAAAGAAGTATTGGTTTGAGAAAGCAAACCAAACGGATTGCGTAGCAATCCCCGGGGTCGGCGAGCGTAAGCGAGACGCAGCGAAGCCCTCGCTGTGACGTCATGAACCGGAAAGTGAAATCAGCATAATACGAATTATTCAGATAGTTTCACTCTGTGAAAGTAATGTTGGTTTGCGAAGCAAACCAAATGGTATCTGTGACAGGAGTGTTGGTTTGCGAAGCAAACCAAATGGGATTGCGCAGCAATCCCCGGGGGTTGGCGAGCGTAAGCGAGCAGGGGGCGGAGCCCCCTAGTATATATAAAAAGAGATATTCTTAATTAAATGGTTCAGATTTCAATGACCGAATTGTCTCGTCAATAGCTAACTTTTTCATATCTTGATGGACGAGATATTTCGTTGAAACCACTTGGATGGGCAAATGAAGGATTTTTATTGTCCTTCTAATTAAATAGATGGAGCATGTGGGTGGAGTCGCTGTCGTAAGATCTCAGAAGAATAAGCCACGGGGTCTTGGAAATTGACATGTACCGATTGGGTATAGAAGAACAAACTGTTGATTCTCATCATGCTCGTTTCAGATCCTGGAATCTCAACTTGTCAAACATTGCCCTTAAGTTGCTGTATAGTAATTCTCTATATTTAAGGAGAGAGATAGAGTCTGTAGCCATATAGGCATGTTGGCCACGTGAATCTTATTTAGTGCGAGTTATTTGTTCTTCGAAAATCGCCTTCAACCGCTAAGTAGTGACTTGTGCTGTAAGGCCAATGGTCACATCTTGTAGCCACGATATACACGATATAATATCAATACATCCACGAATTACTCGTGGAGGTATTGATATCTTTTACCAGTAAGAATATGTACACAATGTACTACCAGAGTTCTTTTGAACAATGACTTGGATATAGAGAAATCATTGTCCACATAAAAGATTCAACTTCTGAAAGCTTATATGTTACGAAAATTGAAGATCCCTGTGCGCTTCTGTTGCACTAAAGAAAAGAATAATGTCCCAAAGACAGTGATTGAATCAAAGAATAAACTAAGACAAAATGGGCTGACGTATTAACACGAGTTAAATTGGATTTTTCAAACCATCTAAAAACTCAATTTTTATCTTAGAAACCAAAATAAAACTTGCAAATAATCCCAATCCTTTTTTCCCCAATAAATAGTTTCGTTTCAGAAGTAATTCTAAAATTTAAAATACCAAGTTATTCGTTCTAACATCTTGGTTACGGAATTAATAATGTACAAGGACCCATACAAATCTTTAGAAAGATTCTCTAAATTGAAACTTTCGTTACGATAGAAATCTGTTTTCCACATGGTAAAATAAACAACATATATTATCTGTGTGGAAACGGAGAAATTAATGTTTCGAAACACTAGAAGGAATTTGTTACAAATGTAAAATATTTCCCTAACGCCGCTAATTCATTCTAAGTATATTTGTTTGGAGAACATCTCTGTTCAATGTGTGTGATTGGTTTGGGCTGAAATTTGGTTCTGTGACTCCTTTTCGAGTTCGTTCTATTTTAATCGGTCGCTCAGCATTCAATCGTATCTGCTCTTCATAACTTTTTAATAAATTCATTTTAAGCTTGAGGGATTTAGTTGGAGAAAATTCCATTAAAATCTTGTAAAACTATTATATAGGATTCGGCTTTAAATACCATGCAGTGTTTTCATCTTTCATGTCTTACATTATAACCATTTTCATCTTCCAATATTTACAACTTTTTCCATCAGCTAAAATTTCTTATAAATTCTTTTAATCTACAATTGTACCCTACTTCTTTTAAAATAAGGTCATATTTTTATATGAAATTTACTGTTATTATAACTTTAATGCATATTTAGATTTTGGTTTCCTTAATATTCCTATATTTTTTAACCCAATTTTTATTATCGGTTTCACTGCGTATTGAAATTGTTGAATACATTTTTATTGATTTCATTTGGTTTTGTAGCCCAATCATAACTTGATCAGGCTCTATTTATCCCAAATCAGCAAAGCATTTATCCTCAGTAGAATTTTTACCAGTTAAATTTGCATAATTTGAATTAAAAAATTTTTTTGTTCAATAACAAAGAAATCAGTATGCAATTTTCACGTACCTCTATTAAATTTGAGTTGTTTTAAAGGGCTAATAGTGTTTTCAAAATAGCAAGTTGCTTATATAATTGCTTTATGTGCTGTACAGTTGTTTACATTCTTATCTATTCGTAGGATTTTCTTGCAACAAATGTTTAGCTAATGGTACAGCGTTTGGAAAAATGACTATAAAACTTAAGAGTACGTGTTAACAGATTTTATTTATAACAAATTACGGTATCGATTTTTACCTATGACCTAAGCCTGTTACGCTTTCAGATTAAATGGTTCACGTGTTTTCAAAGATATAACTCGTCTTAAATTTATAAATCTTTATTTATATTGTATGACCGTTAAAAGACAAATTATGCCCTATATCAAATTTCACACTTGAATTTTTTTATAATTTGAGTAAAAAGATGGTAGGTAAATGACAAACTGCGAGGCTCTATTGATTTTAATATAGGAAAAAAATGGGCAAATAACTCCTACGTGAAATCTTAACGCTGAAATGGATTATCCTTATGCTCAGTATTTACGAGTTTCCTTAGCGGGGGCAGATATATGCTTGAAAGACCATGCACTATACCTTTTTCGATTAGAAAATTGTTTGAACACCAAACGACAAAGCATGGTTTCTATAAAGATTCCAGTGCTTGTCCGTGTTCATAAGTCCATGCCAAATGAATTCAAGTGAGTTTTGAAATATTTCTTTCATAAAAATGGATTTTTAAATTTTGTTTTATCTATTAGAAAGCAATATAAACAAAATATTTGCATAATCCTCTGGGTCCTGGTGTTCTTTCCGTTTACGCTAATTATAAACTAGAACTTTGAGAAATAATTTAATAGAAATAAAAATGTATTACACTCTACGTACTAGTACTTTTGAAAATGGATTGAAAGGTTATCTTAAAAGGAAAATATGATACACATATACTGTCGCTTTTCAAATCTACTAACATACTGCTGTTATAGCTATCAATAACCAAAATTTATGTTTTAAGATTTGACTCAGATGTTGAGTATTACTTAAGTACTACTTTCATATTTCGCTGATCATTGTTTCGTTAAAACATAGCTTATTATCTTATATGTATATTAGGGAGGGCCAAAAAAAGGTTTTCTGTTGTTATCACATTCTAATAGTGAGGTAAAATTGGCTCATGCAGTAAAACTAATGTGTAAAAAATTTCATCCCGATTTATTGATACCTTTTGCATTCCCAAGGGGTTCAAACCCTCCAAAAAAGTCAAAATTAGGGCGCTTTTTATAAAAAATAAAAATGTTTACTATTACGTTCTAATAGTGCGCAAAATTAAGCTAGTACATTCAAACGGTAAAAAAATTGTTTAGATTAGTACATATCTTCTGCCTTCCCAACAGGGGCCAAGTAGCAGAAAAAACTGAAAAAATTATACTTTGGCAAAATATCGACATTTGCAATTACGGTAAAAACTGGTGATCAGTTTTTTTCTGCTATTTTGCCCACGTTGGTGAGGCAGAAGATATGTACTGATCTAAAAAATTTTCTTTACCTTTTTTGTTTTGAATGTATTAGTTTACTTTTGCGCACTATTAGAACGCAATTATAAACATTTTTTTTTATAGAAAACGCCCTAATTTTGATCTTTTTGGAGAGTTCGAACCCCTTGGGAAAGCAAAAGATATCAATAAATCGGGATGAAATTTTTTTACACATCAGTTTTGCTGCATGAGTCAACTTTTCCGCACTGTTAGAATGTGATAGCAAAAAAAAAAAAATTTTCGGCCCACCCTAATATAGATCACATTTGCTATGAATAATTTGTACGCTGAAATAAAATGTGCACTTATTACAAAATATTAGGATACAAAATTCTTTATTTATATTACATAAGCAGTCATTATAAAATATATAAATTAAAATCTCACTTAATCTTAAGTTTCGACATTTTCAGAATTGAATAAAATAATATTTATTAAATAAAATTATTACATGTGCACAAATTTGGATTAAAGCATAGCATGCATAATAATTGAAGTATAAATCATTTAAAAGTAGAGGTGTTTAGAATAGAAGTATTTGGATTCATTCCTAAAGCAAATTGTTGTTATCAATGAAAGAAAACAAAGTTATACACGATGTTCTAAAAAAATTAACTTTACATCGCCATGCATTTTTTAATATTGTCTCATAACAGAAAATATATAATAAAAATAGTTTTATTTGAAACATGTCTCTGTATGGTAATTATTTTAACTGCTTCAGCTCCAAATTCATAAGTGATAATCTTAAAATGTTTTCCAATTACTGAACCGGAAAATATGCAAACCTAAAATAAAAAGAAACTGCGATAATAATGCTTTAACGTTTCATCACAGTATTGTGTAAAATATGATTTTAACAAAAGTTGTGTGCATGTGTGTCGAGAGCTCAGGAATTCAGACTGCCTATTGCTCAAAAGAAAAAACAAACTATGTATTGAAATTTAAAATCCCGATGAATATGTCACATGATACACTTCGTTGTCATATCATACTGGTACGTGTATTAAAATTACATCCGATTAAAATGGCTATTTTGGTGGTGGATACTAAGAAGGGGAAAAGCAGATTCGAAAAGAAAAACACTGTCCTAAGAGGATTACCAAATATAGCAACAAGTTCTGAGGAAAATACCTTTTTTCTAAAAGGGGCATCATTTCGTTTTAAAAAAAAAGATAATTCCAGAAAGTACTGTTGTTGATCAAAGACGGTTGAAACACAAGGGATATTCACAAAAAAATTAAAAATGCGACACAAATAAAATTGCATCAGAGTAAAGACTTCTTCAGCTATTGAAACTAGAGATTAGTTTCAAAAATAATTTGTTCTGACGAAAAATGTAAGAATTAACTCATAGTTAAAAGAAAATATTTTGTCAAATTTGAAACATTAAGAACACGCATATCTTGTCATTTCTGAGTAGAAACGGAAAAGTTGAGCCTTTTTTGAAACATGAGGCAATCCTTCGCGATAGATGAGCTATTTACCACGTAATGATGTGTTACATCTTAACAATGACAAAAAAGCGCATCATGACATGGTTATATAAAATTTTTGACGGAAAGTGAGCGATACGGATAAAAAAACTTTGAAAGAGCATTTTTTTTAATTTTTCGTGTCAGCAATTTTACGATTCAAGATTCAACATGTGGTTCTGTGGTTTTTGACTTATATTAAATTTTTTCATCTTTGTTTTCTCATAAACTGAAAGAGAAAGACTTACGACATTTTACCACCTTCTAAACATTAACAATCCAGATTCCAGAATGGGACTTACTCAATTTTTTGAGAAAAGTGACTTACAACATTTTGCCATCCGAGCACAGATTTATCGTATTGAATTAAATATATAGAGGAATATCTATTAGTTAATGTTATTTCTTTTAGAGACACTGATTTTAATCTAGTTATTCATATAAATAAAAATGGAAAATATTTATTTGTACATTAAATATAACCCATTTCAAGTTTTCTTTGCGTTTTGAACCCTTCTGGTGCCAAAACCGCCTCTTGCGTGTTTGCTGTCTGTCTTTCTGTCTGTCTGTCTGTATGTGTATGACCGATGCACCTAAACACGGTTTAATATATTTTCATGAAACTTTGCACGCTGTGAGTACTTATCTTCATTTAGTGACTGAACTTCGTTGCGTTCGTCTGTCTTCCTGTCTTTTTGTTCTATACTTCGATATATTTTTTATTTACTTATTATCCGTGTTTGTGTGCTTGTACATGCATCACATGAATTTATTTCAAAATATTTGATTACAATATGTTTTATTTTATACATTACTAGCAAAATACCCGACCTTACTCGGTTTGAATTCGTTTACTCTAGATTGAAGAGATAATCAAAATATATAATGACTTACGTTTTTTGTAGAGTAAAAAATTATTTTAACACCTTTCGCCATCTTTATAATTTCTACAACTTACTTTGGACACAAATCCTACACATGCATATCCATTCATGTAATACATTTCACATACATCGCACAATTGCTGTATGACAAAGCTACAAAAAGACGAAAGGTGATACTAAGGTTACTACTATAAAAGACGATTTATAGGAAGATTTGGAATTCCCTTTCTTAAGTTGTTTTCATGTGCAACTCAATTAATTAAAATTACGATTTACGGCGAGTGCTCTCGCACTCATAGTCAACAAAACAATATATTTTTTTTATTTGTGGTACTCTTGCCTCCGGTATGCGACATTGTGAAATTTTGCAATCTTCTCCTGTCATTACTACAACGAATTTTTTAATGTTGGAAAAAGTTCTAGTTTGGATTTTTAAACATTATTATTATTTCAATAACGACATTATTCTTTAAATAACGGCATTATTCTTTAAATAACGGCATTATTCTTTAAATAACGGCATAACTACACTTAAAATTTACTGAAAATTTATACTGACTTACCTAACATTTTCAAGTCTAATACTTTGTGGTGCTGTTGGGTGTGATGAGAAGGAAAACACATTTATTAAAATAATAAATATTTAAAACAGGAAACAGCGAAGTAAAACAAAATAAAAGATGTCGTAAAAAATTGTTCCGAAGATATTAATTTGTGATTCAATTTTATCTCTTGATCTCGCACAGTTGCCACAACTTACAACTAAAATTGTACAAAATTTAGAAATGTGAAATTAATTCAGAGCGAAAGAACCAGAAAAAATATCACTGCTCGTGCGATCGTGTTCATTCTTGTTTCATTGAAAAATATCGTCTGTCCCAAATATTCGGAAATCGTTTTCATTGCGCAAAGAATAAAAATAAGACTCGAAATAAATGACGTATCAGAGATGAAATTCCATATAAAAATAAAAAAAAATTTTGAAGAATAATTACTTTTTCAGCAGTACTGGTAAAGCAATCGAATTAATCGTAATATTCAATAGACATTCCAATTTTTCCAAAACTACCAAATTATGGTTGATTTAAGTATACTTACTCAGGTGTTTTAGCATGAAACTCGTCTAAATATAACAATAAAGAAATGTTTAATATTGCATTCACTAAATTAATATATAATGTATAAAATAAAATACAATGCAATCAAATATCTGGAATATAATTCATGTGATGGCTACACAAACACACAAACACAAAATCGAGCATAGAACAGAAAGACGGACAGACAGACTTTCGCAACCAATTCCACTCACTAAATCAAGATAAGTACTCTCTGTATGCAAATTTCCATGAAAATATCTTAAACCGCGTGGACGTGTATAGGGCACAACATACAGACAGACAGACAGACGGACAGACAGACAGACAGACAGACACCAAACGAGAAAAAGGCGGATTCGGCATCAGAAGGGTCCAAAACGGATAGAAAACTTGAAATGCGTCGAAAATATTGAATGTACAAACAAACACTCCATTCTTATTTATATAGATATATTAGTTTAATGAATACAATTAACATTTCTAACTATTCTAAACATTCCTTTATTAATATATTTAGACTAGCAAAATACCCGACCTTACTCGGCTTGAATTCGTTTACTCTAGATTGAAGAGATAATCAAAATATATAATGACTTACGTTTTTTGTAGAATAAAAATTTATTTTAACATCTTTCGCCATCTTTATATTTTCTACAACTTACTTTGGAGACAAATCCTACACATGCATATCCATTCATGTAATACATTTCACATACATCTTACAATTGCTGTATGACAAAGCTACAAAATGACGAAAGGTGATACTAAGGTTACTACTATAAAAGACGATTTATAGGAAGATTTGGAATTCCTTTTCTTATGTTCTTTTCATGTTCAACTCAATTAATTAAAATTACGATTTACGGCGAGTGCTCTCGCACTCATAGTCAACAAAACAATATTTTTTTACTTGTGGCACTCTTGACTCCGGTATGCGACATTGTGAAATTTTGCAATCTTCTCCTGTCATTATTACAACAAATTTTTAAATTTTGGAAAAAGTTCCAGTTTGGATTAATAAACATTATTATTCTTTCAATAACGGCATTATTCTTTAAATAACGACATTATATTTTAAAATAACGGCATTATTCTTTAAATAACGGCATTATTCGTTAAATAACGGCATTATTCTTTAAATAACGGCATTATTCTTTAAATAACGGCATTATTATTTCAATAACGGCATTATTCTTTCAATAACGGCATTATTCTTTCAATAACGGCATTATTCTTTCAATAACGGCATTATTCTTTAAATAACGGCATTATTCTTTCAATAATGGCATAACTACACTTAAAATTTACTGAAAATTTATACTGACTTACCTAACATTTTTAAGTCTAATACTTTGTGGTGCTGTTGCGTGTGATGAGAAGGAAAACACATTTATTAAAATAATAAATATTTAAAACTGGAAACAGCGAAGAAACACAAATTAAAAGATGTCGCAAAAAATTGTTCTAAAGATATTAATTTGTGATTCAATTTTATCTCTTGATCTCGCACAGTTGCCACAACTTACAACTAAAAGTGTACAAAATTTAGAAATGTGAAATTAATTCAGAGCGAAAGAACCAGAAAAAATATCACTGCTCGCGCGATCTTGTTCATTCTCATTTCATTGAAAAATATCGTCTGTCCCAAATCTTCGGAAATCGTTTTCATTGCGCAAAGAATAAAAATAAGACTCGAAATAAATGAAGTATCAGAGATGAAATTCCATAAAAAAAAAAAAAATTTTGAAGAATAATTACTTTTTCAGCAGTATTGGTAAAGCAATCGAAGTAATCGTAATATTCAATAGACATTCCAATTTTTCCAAAACTACCAAATTATGGTTGATTTAAGTATACTTACTCAGGTGTTTTAGCATGAAACTCAACTAAATATAACAATAAAGAAATGTTTAATATTGCGTTCACTAAACTAATAAATAATGTATAAAATAAAATACAATGCAATCAAATATCTGGAATACAATTGATGTGATGTGTACACAAACACAAAATCGAGCATAGAACAGAAAGACGGACAGACAGACTTTCGCAACCAATACCACTCACTAAATGAAGATAAGTACTCACTGTATGCAAATTTTCATGAAAATATCTTAAACCGCGTGGACGTGTATAGGGCACAACATACAGACAGACAGACAGACAGACGGACAGACAGACAGACAGACACCAAACGAAAAAAAGGCGGATTCGGCATCAGAAGGGTCCAAAACGGATAGAATACTTGAAATGGGTCGAAAATATTGAATGTACAAACAAACACTCCATTCTTATTTATATAGATAAGTTTCATGTTGAATCACCTAAGTAAGTATACTTAAATCAACCATAATTTCGTAGTTTTGTAAAAACTGGAATGTATATTGATTATTACGATTACTTAGATTGCTCTATCATTACAGCTAAAAAGCAATTGTTTTTCCAAAAATTATTTTTTTTGGAACTTTAGCTCTGATACTTCATATATTTCAACTCTTATTTTGTTCTTCACGCAATTTAAACGATTTCCAAATATTTGGGACATACGATATTTTTCAACGAACGGTAATAAAACGGAAACTCGTGTTGGTTGATCGCGCGTGCAGAGATATTTTCTGTTTCTTTCGCTCTTAATTAATTTCGCATTTCTAAATGTTGTGCACTTTTTAGTTGTAAGTGGCAACTGTGCAAGATCAAGAGACAAAAAAAGAATCGAGAAATAATATCATTAAAATTACCTTTTTCCCGATAACCTTAATTTTCTTTATTTCGCTGTTTTCTTTTATTTTGTTCCAAATATTTATTATTTTAATAAATTGTGTTTCTCTTCATCACATGCAATACAGCTACAAAGTATTCGACTCAAATTGGCAGGTATGTCAGAATAATGCCACTTTTAAGTGTAATTATGCCTTTATTGAAAGAATAATTCCGTTATTGAAATAATAATAATGTTTAAAAAATCCGAACTAGAAATTCTTTGTCATAAGGACAACAGAAGATTGTGAAATTCCACAATGGTCATGTCTAATGCAAGAGTACCACAAGTAAAAAATATTGTTTTGTTAACCATGAGTGTGAGAGTGCGCTGAGAGTAACCATGAGTACGCTATTAATTGAGATGAGCATAAAAAGAACTTAAGAAATGGAATTCCAAACCTCTCACAAAATGGTCTTTTGTAGTAGTAGCCTTAGTGTCACCTTTCGTTATTTTGTAGATTTGTCATACAGCAAGGGTGCGAAGTATGGGAAGTGTATTACAATATAAGAATGGATGTGCATGTGTAGGATTTGTGTCCAAAGTTAGATTTAGAAATTATAAAGATGGCTAAAGGTGTTAAAATATGATTTTATCCCACAAAATACATTCATTATTTTATATTTTTATCAAATCTTCAATCTACAGTAAACCAATTCAAAACGAGTGTAAGGTGGGTATTTTTATAGTTTATAATATGTTTGAGATGTGAAAGTCTTAAGAAACTGTTTTAAGAGTACAAATGTCCACCTATAATTGAAGCTTTAAGTAGAATTTCGAAAGCCCAAGATGAGTAAAAGTTTTGGATTTTAATTTTTAAAGAGAGAAATAAGTTAAACTTGTAGATTATTATAATTTAAATTCCTTGAAAATGATTATTGGAAGAAAAAAAGATTTCTTAACACACTCGCAAAAATGATCAATTTACGACTCAATTTCTCCAGTACTGCTTGGCTAAGGTTGATTCAAGTACGATAAAATGTCAGGGTATTTAGCTGTCTTAGCTTAAAACTTCAAGAGGACAACAAAGAGTAAAGTTGCAGAATTCAGTTACTACGTTATTATACGTTTCATAAATATATAAATTTTATTAAAACATATTCAGCTGTCTTTGGTAATTGGTAATTTTAGTTAACGTCGTACTAGAGCAACACAACGGGCTATTGACGACTGTCCGGGATCAGTCCCTTAAGGGAAAGATCCGAGGACAACACCTCGTAATTTTGAACCACGGTCAGATGACGAAGCAACACCTGAGCTGGCACCCCACTCTCCAAACTTCCACGCCAACCCAACGTGAGGACTTTCGGCCACGACAGATTTAAGGTGCACCAGCCGCCTCTACACCATACGTTTACAAATATCCATGCCCGTACCCGGATTCGAACCAGGAACCTTCCGATCTAGAGGCTAACACCTTAACCACTATACCGGTTGGTCGGCCTCAGCTGTCTTTGAACCGTATTTTCAGAAACATGCAAATGCACATTAAACGAGAAGACAAATTTGTTGACCCTATTAAGCTCATGTGATTATGGTATTCTATAATAAATAACATTAATAGGTATAGAGGCAGTTAATTAACATAGGATTACAATAGGCTATTGACAACGTTCCGAAATCCATCCAGAAGGAAAATATCCAAGAACAGCGCCTCGTAATTTTGAACTAGTATCAGATGACGAAGTCAACACCTGAGCTGTCACTCCACTCTCCAAACTTCCACACTAAGTCAACGTGATGATATTTTAGGCCACGACACATTTAACATGTACCAGAACCAGTGTACAAGACGCTCTTTGGTTGGATCAAGTTTCGAACTGGTTACCTTCCGTTTGCTGACACATTACTTTTTCAACTCAGCAATCGTGATCCTAAATATCGTAGGCAAAATATTATTGCGTGCTTGCAGCAGACGATATGAGAATTCTGATCGAATGTAAGAAACCGCTGTTAGTGTAAAATTAGTGCTAGTGGAGATGTTGTTTAACTTATTTAGGCCCGGTGCTCATATCCGGTTTTTCAACATGCGGTGCCGCTGCGGCACCGAAGCCCAACTATGCACACATAACCTTGAAATGACTCATTTCGCGCCATTTGCGATAAATATTCTACAGAAGGAAACATGTTTATTTCGCTTACTTGGTGTACAAAAAGTATATTTTGAAACAAAAGAGATGTTACTGAATACAACCATTTATTAATTAATATTTCTATTCAATTTATTTATGAAAACAAGGTACTTCAGAAAGGAGACGCGTGTACGGCAAGCTGCGGCGCCGTGTGGAACTGCTATACAAATTGCACTCAAGTTGGACGTGCGGAGCCGGAGCCATGTGTGCACTACTCCATTGAAACTAACGTATCTCAGACCGCACTTGCGTTACGGCAGCAGCGCCGCATTTTGAAAAACCGGATGTGTGCACGGGGTCTTAATGTCTTTCAATTTTGCCTTTCAGTGTATACGTTAGTACAACCAGGAGATGCTTGCAGAAATGGTACTTTTTCAACTCAGCAATCGTGGTCTTAAATATCGTAGGCAAAATGATTATTGAGTGAAATATTATTCATGGAGAAAAACAAACCATCCCTCTTCATTCAAACAATTATAACATTAGAGCAAATTGAAAAGATAGCAATCGACAGAGAATAACGTTATTTATCAATTCTCATGAATGAAATTTGCATGAAGTGCCGTCTTCATATTAAATTGAGCAATCCCCAATTTCGACACAACATTTCGAATCTTTCTCAATATTTAACTTCAGATACAGTGTTTCATGTCGGTAGAAAGTTTTCGAAGTTATGAGTACAAAAGATTTAGTGCTCCTAATGAGATAAATCCACCTAATAATATTTCCATGAGTTTTGGGAAATGCAATTCTTAATAATGTTTAAAATAAATTTGGAAAGTAATTAATGTAATAATTATGTAATGGAAAATTTTCGATCCTGAAATGAAATATTCATACATAAAATGATTGTAAGTGAAATTACGAATCAGAAAAAATATTTTGTCACTGTTAACGAGGTTGTTTCCTGATACAATCTGATCACCATTATCTGCCTATTTTGAGTATTAGATACTAATTCGCACCATATAATGATGATCACGCTGTGTCCTTCGAATTTTATAAACTGGGTCTTAACAAATTCAAACAGGCCATAACCTCCGATGGAGTCTATTTCAACTATAGGATAACATTGTCGAGCTGCGAAGAAAACAAAATACTAAGAGGAGGAAGCTTATTTTATTCTTTTCGGTGTTGGAAAAGCAAAGGGATTTAATAGTTGAAAGCAGGAAATGTTTTGAGGTTTCTTTGCTACAGTTGCGATATAAGGTTTCGGGTAAGTTGCTAAACACTATTTTCGAGCGCTTCAAAGATCAAGTGACTTGATTTTGTAACATAACCCTTTGGGTTGTTTTATTTGCCTCTTCTTCTCGGAATGGTTTGGTGTGTGTGAATAGTTTAAAGTGTCGTATTTTATGAACAAATTTGTGCTATAGACCCCAATGAAATTTTTGGATTTATCTTCAAAATTGACCCAATTTCTTTTCCAAATGTATCATCGTTCCAAAATGAACTCATGCGTGTTTTAACATGAATTTTTTCCCAAACAAAAAAGTCTGGTGTTCCTATGAAACATAATAATTATAAAATATATAAACATCCAATTTTTCAA
This sequence comes from Metellina segmentata, assembly GCA_947359465.1. Lineage (NCBI taxonomy): Eukaryota > Metazoa > Arthropoda > Arachnida > Araneae > Tetragnathidae > Metellina > Metellina segmentata. The sequence continues at coordinate 82,716,381 of OX375881.1, read as the reverse complement.
ACTTCAAGATCAAATGTCATTTTGAATAACTTTAAAATCACAAAACCTTCATTCAGTGTCATTATCTATCATCATAAAGTGTTGTATACTTGAATTGAATAGTAATCGGGAAAGAAGCAGCTCTACTGAAGAAAGCATTTATTATGTAGGAAGCAACTGCAAATTCTACAAGCAATCTGTTTATGTTCATAAACAAAACATGCTTCAGAAGTCTTCTCGAATATGTTGCCAGACTCTTCATAAGTTCGATAAATACATTACGGGAACTTATGATGCTTTTATATATAAAATAAGGCCTATATAAGTCCGATCGGACAGTTGAGTTAAACGATTCCGGTGTTTACAATTATTCAATACATGATTTATTTGGAATATTTTGTCACTATGAAATCTTGCTATTCTCAACATGAAACTTTCAGAGAACGAAGATAAGCTTTGTACCTTTCCCACATTTTTAGAAAAGAACAATTCCGCACTTCTGTCGTAAATTCCATGTCAAAGATTAAATTTAATGACATTGAAACTAAAAAGGAATTCCCATCAATTTAAGTTATACATCATTAGAAAGACTGCCTTCTTCTGCAAAATAAGCTATAAGTTATTCCTATAGGTTAGATAGAACTAGAGACGTGGGCTATTTTGTAAGTATCGAATGATGGAAAGTCATATCCAGTTTTTCAAATTTAAATATAGTAATATAAATAAAAATTATTACAAGCATTTAGAAAGGTTTTTTTGGGTTTTTTATAGTTGGATTTATATATATCAAATTAACCAAGTTTTAGAGAAATTAGAGAAAGGGACTGTATTGATTTAACATGAATCTAAATGATTTACACCAGGGGTGGCCAACCTTTTACGTACCATGCGCCAATTTTATTTCACATACGAATTCAGATGCGCCATATGTCACGCACCTATTCTACCTTCCTACATTCAAGATTGGGGTAGGATCTGCTTCATTTAGGGGAAACTAATTTAGTTAATGTGGGCCAGTTCAAAAGACACGCGTTTATAGGAGCACCAATATTCACTAGTCAGAGATGATCTCTTGGACGTGAGGGCGATCGCAGTCATGTAGCCCGCTGATGGTGCTACAGCTGCCATCTCATTTGGTGAAGATAACTCTGGACCACAGTAAAGAGCTCTGAGCGAGATGGAGCTCTGAGAGCGAGGTCAGGTTGGAACTTGGAGTCGTCTGCTCTCTCTACTTGCTAGAAGGAAACTTGGCACATATTCTTAATATCTTTTTTATATAAGTTTGTTAAAAGACATAATTATCATTTTCAAATGATTCAATTATTGTACTTATTACAGCACATAAAAGTTACTTACCAATTGTAAGACTTTTGAACCTGTCTCGATTTCGCTAGTCTTTTAATGTTTGGTGTGAAATTTATTACTGAGAGCAGCGGAGAATTCTTCAAATTTGAATAAGGTCATTCGCGAAATCGTTTTGCTTTTTATAAATTTCACGGATGAAAAAGTTTGTTTGTGTATGTATGTCGTTCCCAAACGACATATTTTTTTTTTTCAAATTTTCTTAGTTTTGGGGTTTTTTAATGTTTACAGAAATTAATCAGGTCAAAAGTCATTTAGATTTGAAAAAATAAAATCTGTTTATCAAATTTCATTTTCAAAAATGGATTTGCTTTTAAAAAATTGCAACGAACTGATGAGTAAGAAGGCTGTATGAATTGAACTGAGAGCACTCTGACGTTGAAAGTATGAAGATGGATTCCGTTATGGCGCCTACTTCAAAAGAATAAGTAGGCGAAAGGATGCAATGCGCCACTCGTTTTCATCCAAATGCGCCACGTTTGGCGCATGCGCCACAGGTTGGCCACCCCTGATTTCCACTATATGGACGCTGCAGAAATATGGAGTAGGATCCATCTTAGTGTAGGGATGTTTCCTGGTTCGATCTCAGCCCATTGCTTTAAGTATCTAGTACTATGAACGATGACGAGTACCTCGACGTTCTGGATAATTGGGCCTTGCAATATATGGCAATACTACTGCGATGAAGGTTGTTTCTTCCAACAGGATCGAGCTCCATGTCGTACTGCAAAACGTGTGATCGACTGATTTTCTGAAATTGAAGTGAATTTGGCTTAACTGGCCTGTTAAGAGCCCCGATCTCAATGCGATTGAGCACTTGTGAGACAAACTGGAGCGACGAGTACGACATCGTCACGCACAGCCATCTTCACAACAATCTCTTCTCACAGCCTTACAAGAGGCATAGCGAGTTATTCCTGCCCAGACTAGCAGATAACTTGTAGAAAGTATGCATCGATGTTCTGGAGCTGTAGTACAAGCAAAAGGAGGGCCTACCCGTTACTAAATAGAATATTAAAGCAATTTTCGGAAAAACACCAGTGTCCAAATACTTTTGTCCATATAGTGAAGATGGTTTAGTTAAACTTTTCTAATTGTACGCAAAATCAATACGCGGCTTTTTTTATCATTTTTCTACGTCTAGTTTGAACGTAAAATTTGCCACCTTTATTTCTGATCTAATCACAACAAACTGAGGGATATGCTCAGATTTCGAGTCTTGGTCGTGCTTAACTAGTAAATTATACTGTTGCAGCTAGATTTCATAGGAAGCATCTAACTTATAATTTTACAGTACTTTAAAACTATATTTTACGTTAAGAACTATTTTGCTCTGTAGGAAATCCAAAATAGTAACACTCTCATTGATATATATGGTAAAATCAATGTATATTAACTCGACAGAATAATATAGCAATATAGAATGTCCTATTATATTTTTTGCTGTTGACGATTGCGATAGCAGAGCGAGAACGGAATGGAAAACAACTTAGACTTCACAAATCGGTGATTGGATTGCATTCATGATGTCTATTGTCTTAACTCTCTATGTGCCACAAAAATCCTACTGGTTTAAAAATCCTAGTAAAAATTATATTGGTCAAGAGTGACAAAACTGGTTAAAGTTGTAGGGCAGACCGCAATTTGCAGAACGAATATTCTTGTTCAGCAACTATACATTTTGTTTATATGAGTATATACATATCCCTCTATCATAAATCATACCACATGCGTGTGTAATATTTTGTCCTGCGCCATTTCACAATCCATCCCCCCTTTGGATTGCTGCTATATTGATCCCGGACCTCTAGTAGGATGATAATTGAAAGTTCACTTCCCTTCCCATTGCGATATTTATCTCATGCGCCCGAGTAATGGAAAATTGCCTTTCTTTGGGAGACTATCGGATCCATATATAAGCCGACACCCGTACTTTAGCTTTAAAAAACGTTCCAAAAATTATCGGCTTATACACGGAAGTATACTGTAAATAAAAACAAAATGCTTTAAAAAATGTCAAGAGCAAAACATCTCATTTCCTCATAAAAAAGGAAATTGTAAAGTAAATAACATATTGATAAAATTCAGAGGAAGTCTCATCATAATTTAAATGTTTTAGCTCATCCGTGTTATAATAGTACTTTTTACGATATTCATATTCGACTGTTGCTATGGAAAAGGCAACCGAATTTGCTGGTTCTTCTGAAAACATTGCAAACTTTCTAGCGCGTACTCTCAAATTTTATGAATTATTAAATTAATTAAAATATATAACTGTGTTTATTGTCAGCGCCTGCTCCAAATTCATTAACTCGTTGAACCACAAGACTCGCTATCTACCAATCACAAAGCGAATAAACCTGAAAAAGACTGAAAAATTTTCTTTTATAATACAAAGATTACTATCATACTCGTGCATGCTATATTTAACCTTTGTTTACAGCAAAATTAATTTTTGGCCTCTTAGTGACAATCAAGAGTATATTAATGATTCATTCAGAAATGTCCATAAGCGAAGCAATCCTTTGGTAATAGTAGTTCAAAATTGTGTGGTGTTGTGCTCAGATCTTTCCCTTAGGGGAGTGATCCCGGAGTGTGCTCTAGTTGGACGTTAATTAAAATTTATCATTACCTTTGGTATTAATAATATTTTTCCTAATGTATTAACACACCTGGTGCTTGTCTTGTCGGGGTATCAATATGTAAACTGATCAGATTTTGATGGACGAGATATCTCGTCACTGAAAGAAAACTGGTCCTCTATCTTGTCATCGAAAGAAACTGCAATGATCTGGGGTAATCTCTTGTATGATTTCAAGCCCTAGTTTAACTGAATTCATCATAAAAATATCGGCAATATCTTGAGGACGAGATATTAGTGCCATTAGCAAAATAGGTAAGATCTTGATGACGAGATATTTCGTCATTAGCAAAACTGGCCAGATCTTGATGGACGAGATTTCTCGTCGAAACCGCTTGGAAGGTTAAATAGAAAAGAAAATCAGACTCAACCATGTCTTAAATCCAGGCCATTTGTGGATGAAGTCAAATGATGCCAAGTCACGTCACGTTCTTAGAAGGTACAAAAAACACATTAATTCGCAATCCAACTACCGTCACCTACATTTTGCTAGACAGAAAAGTCTCTTGTAGTCTACCACATGACAGAAAAAAGTTCAATATCTTCCGAAATAAGAACATCTACACTAAAACACTTATAAATAGAAGCAATAAACACGTTCTGATAATTATTTACACTACCCTAAGAATTCCAGAATTTCCATCACTGTATGAGAAGGATTTTTATTATAAACGCAAAAACAAGCTAACAGAGAGGAAATAGTACTTTTTTTATAGAAATCATTTGTTACCACCGTTTTGACAATGTTTGGCGTTAATTTTTAATATAAGTGTCATGCCAAGTTGTGCCAAGTGTCCTGAAAAATGTTGCGTAAGAACTAACGTCATCTGCATTTAGCTTGGGTACGGGAATGTTAATTCTCGTAACCATATGAAGATGTCAACTGGTTCAATGAATAATGAGGCAATAAATGAAAGTAACTTGAATGAAAATTAAATCAAAAGTTAAATAACCTTAATACACTGAAGTCTACCATCATTGCATCTTTTATCATATAAAGCCTTTACAATATTACTAATACCTCAACCTTTTTTTCTCTGCATTCTTAAATATGTTTTTGATGGTGGAGTTACCAGCCAGCTACGTTGAGGACCTCTTCAACTGACCATCATTCAAAATTACTAGTAGTTGTTCTTGAATCTTTCCCTTCGGTTACAATCCCTGATTGTCATCACCAACCCGATGGGTTGCTTTAGTACGAAATTAATTACTTACCTATCTACCACTAGATACTTTAATTCCAGACGACTGAGAGAAACAACAAATTAATTCGATCCTTTACCAGTGGCCATCCAGAGCGAGTAGGAGGGTGCCAGCTCAGGTGTTTCTTCGTCATCTGACTGTGGTTCAAAATTGTTGTTATAGTGGGATCATTTCCATGGGGATTGATCCCTGACCGTCGTCAATAGCCCATTATTTTGCTCCAGTACGACGTTAATTGGAATACCTTCCTACCATTGACAGAGAGGCGATACTAATGTTGATGCGTGGATTGTTACCACTACAAGCTTTATAGAAAAAATATCAGAGGGACTGTTATGGTTACAAGGATAACGCCCTTTATTTAATCCTGAACGTATTTAAATAAATTTTAGTTGCTCTCTAAAACACTGCGTTTTGCTTTAACGAGTGATGTTCTTCCTTTTTGGTTAGGCAGTTGAATTTACGTTGCACTGGAACTACACAATGGGCTAGTAGGCTTGGTTTTGGAACTGATCATTATTTATTTCAAACAACCCATGCCAAGATTTGTCTGTAAAACTAAATAGAGAGGGTGATTTTGTTTAATATACTCTTTTGTAACGTGTGGCTTAAATTGGTGCATTATTCGAATGGAATTTCAGTGTCCCGTTGCATTAAAAATAACGCCAGAAATCGTGGAAATGGCGATAAATCAAATTAGTTCTTAGCCAGAAGTAATTTCTTTCCTCCGCAGTTTTGTTTCTTTTGACACTGGAAAATCTTCTCATATTAGAAAATGAGTTAATTTCCATAGATGGGGGGTTTGTGATGTCTGTGATTAACTACTTGTGACATCAAAGAATAGCTAAAATATTTATATCCGTAAAATTTCAATGTCTCAATTTATATGTTAAAAGAATTTTAAACAAAAAAAAAATGGTCTCTTTGAAAATGGGTTTTTGTCGACGCATTTTTTCAAACCTTGATATTAGTCAATAAAAACCTGTAAAGTTCCACTATAACATGAAATAAATGTAAAGTTATCTTAATAAATGGATGTCGTGATAATAGATAACAGTTTACTTTTAAAAATGCAGTGACCTCATAAATTTTGCAATAATTGTAAAATGGCTCTAAATACAGTGTCTAACAAAGCCATTTAGGCACTCAGTAATTTCTGTTGATTGATGTCCTAAAAAATCTTAGTTTGAATTAAATCATCAAAAAGCGTTTTATATTATGTTTTGTAGTTGTGTTTGTGTTATATGTATGAAATATATATTTTTGTTTTCAATAAACAGAGACGTGAAAGAATATGACATTTTTTACAACAAAAAATACTGAATTTATATAGTATATGAAAAACGATGCGGGAGTGTGAGTTTGTATTCTCTATACAAATCTACACCATTTGACCAATTCACACCAAATTTGGTACAATTATACTTTAGAACACTACGGAAAACAGGCTATTTCTTTCCTGTCTTCAGACCAATCTGTAGCCATGAAATTGACACACAGGTAGTCTTAAAAGTTCCTCTCGAAGCACCAATTTTAAAATCTAAAGTTTGTTTTTCTGCAATAAATGGACATGGACAAGGAAACACGTTCTATAGGGTTTGTGTATTTGAGTTAACACAGAGAAATGTTGCTGTGAAATTTTAGATATCGAGGTCATATTTGAAATCCGAGCAATGCCGGAATATTTAGCTAGTTAGACATAAATGTATTCAACCACCTTTTGTAAAAAGTTAAAATCAACAGTGAGAATTAGTGTTTATAATTACATACTTGCATATTTTTGTGAACCATATGGTTTTAATCCTCCGAGTAGTTTGACGAGGTATATCGTCCATCAAGATGAGCTCATGTTTGAAAATGATGAGATACTTCGTACATTAAGATCTGATGAGTTTTATTATTGACTAGGGGGCCTGCCCCCTGCTCGCTTACGCTCGCCAACCCCCGAAGGATTGCTTTGCAATCCTCAATGGTTCGTTGAGCGAACCTTGCTCGCTTCACTCGCATCAATTAAGATATTGTTTACAAAATTTAATATTCCAAAATGCTATTTTTCAAACATAAATTTGTTTTACTGTAGAAAAGTTATGCAGTGCCTCTGTTATCAGAACTCGGACAATTTGGAATTTAAATGAAAACTTTGAGCTAATTTTGACTCGAAATGTGAGCGTTGCTTTGGAAATCGACTACCCAGCATGTTGTTTGTATCTGTATAAGCTTCAACAGCTATTTATTTCTTTTTCAATAAAATTTTATCTGATAACCCTATAAATTCAATTGAGGTGCGAGACTTCGTGGTAAACAAACTATCGTACCTTGTTGCCCAAACGCGATAAAAAAATAACGTCTTTTTTGCGTGCCCCGTAAGAGAATCATGTATATAGATATCCCGTCGGTACAAAAGTATTACTCCAATGATACTTTTATTACTTATTAGTGTATTACTCCAATGAGATTGAAAATACGAGTTGAAAAAATTGTACATTTTCCAGAACTGGAGACAATTTGGAATAGATATTTTCATCTGATATTCGCTACTACAGGTAGTTTTTGAAGAGAAGGTGCCCAACAAGAAGGTAAAGTCCAAATAGCACTGTTTGGAATAGGATATCTGCAGATATTTTACTTCTATGATATACAATAAAAGATGATTTTAGGGAATGTAGGTATTTTAATTAACGTTTCACTGGAGCAACATAACCGTATATTGGCGACGGGGATAGCTATGGTCAGATGACACCTGAGCTGGCATCCAACTTAACAAACATCCTTAACTCTTCAACATGAGGGTATTTGAGGCCATGACAGATTGAACGTAACCAGCCACCGAGTAGACGAGGGTCTTTGGTTTGATTCGAACTCGCAACCATCCGGCTGCTAATCCGTTACTCTTCCAACTTCAACCCGCCGACCAACAGGTCTGGTGGTTAAGGTGTTTGCCTTAGATCGGAAAGTTCCTGGTTCGAATCCAGGATAGTGCATGGATATTTGTAAGCGTATGGTGTAGAGGCGGCTAGTGCACATTAAATCACTCGTGGCCGAAAGTCCTCAAGCTGCATTGGTGTGGAAGTTTAGAGAGTGGGGAGCCAGTTCAGATGTTGCCTCATCATCTGACCGTGGTTCAAAATTATGTGGTGTTGTGATCGGATGTTTCCCTTAAGGAGTTGATCCCGGACCGTCGTCAATAGCCCGTTGTGTTGCTCTAGAACGACGTTAATTAAAATTACCTTACCTTATCTTCACCATCTTCCGCGTCCCCGTTAGGAATAGGTATTTGGAAGGTTTAAGACCCGTTTAATTCAACTCTGTTTAGCGATATTTTTGAGGGAATTCCAATGGCTGCTGTTAAAATATAGATTTGGTAAGATACGAACTGGATACTCCAAAGTGAGGTTTAAATCTTCTGAGTGGTCAGATTATTTCCAAGTAGTGTACTGCTGCTTTTACCTTACGACATAATTAATCATTAAATATTCATATCTATTGCCTGAAAGAATTGCATGAAGTGCAGAAATTGCGTGCAGTAGCCATCGCGTGCACTTCGAATTCGCGCATTCAACTTTCTTGTAACTGGAATTTGTAAACTGGAAGACATCTCGTCTTTCGTTAATATATAGTATGATCTTTCAAAATATTCTTGTCTCGTTGTTTTCATTGTGCTTTTGCATGAAATTGAAGTATAACAGATGAAATGAATGCATAGTTATTGTGTAGTCACCACGCGTGCATAATAAATTTACTGATATAATATAGTAAGTTTATGTACTAAAAAATTGATCAAAATTGAATTGATTTTGTTAAACAAAGTATCGTTGGCTTAATAAATAATTTGTTTAAGGGAAATAGTTGAGAAAATCATGATACCTGCATAATCTAAAATACAAAACATCAATTTTTTTTATTCTTAACAAAATCAATGAGAAAAATCATTATTTCTTTCCAACACCAATGGGCAAATTGATGGAACACTTTTATATCCTCATAAATATGTTGCATAATACCTTGTAAAATTGTTAGAGAGAGGATATCAGTACATACACTCATTGGCCACTTTTTATGACCACCTGACTGATTTAAGCAAATAACCTATTGCGTCACAATGTTTCCACTAAAAGGCTAGGGTAGTATAAAAGAAATATTCTGGGTTTCTGAGACAGTAGTATAGGTGAATTATTTGTAAATATATGGGGAAAATCGTGGTTTGACGGACTTTGAACGTGGGTTGATAGTAGAAGCTCGGAGGCATGGAACGAGTATTAGCGACACCGCCGTATTTGTGAAATGTTCACGAGCAGCTGTAGTGAAAGTGTATAAAGACTGGAATATCGGGCAAAAAACTGTGTCTGAATGTGCAAATTGTGGTCGTCCCCAAGTGGTGAATGACAGCAATGAATGGAGAGTCTACCGAATTGTAAAAGAGAACAGGACGTTAATAGTGAAGCAAATTACAGCAGATTTTAATCAAGGATCGTTTCATTGTATCTCTGAGCGCACTGTTTACTGTATCTTGCATCGTATCGGCTATGAAAGCCAAAGACCCATGCAAACACAGTTGCTCTCTGCAACAAACAAGATAAAAAGTCTCAAATTCGCTCAGGCTGTTTAAGAATTGGACAGTTGGAAAAACGTAATGTGGTCCGATGAATCCCGTTTAAAGTTACAAGTTAGTTTGGCGGAAACAGCACGAAAGCATGGATTCTAAGTGCATTGCTACAACCCTTCAAACTAGTGGAGGCAATGTGATGGTTAAGGGAATGTTTTCGTGGCATGCTTTGGGGCCTGTATTATGTGTGCATGGATGTCTGAATCAGACATCATACCTAAACATCGTTGCTGACCAATTGGATACTGAAGTGCTGATGGTTTATACCATTGGCGATGGGTACTTTTAACAGGATAATGCGTTCTGCCATAGGTCTGGTATTGTACAGGATTGATTCGAGGAACACGAAGAAGAGGTCAATTTGTTCAGGTGACCCTCACAATCCCCAGAACTTAATCATATTGAGCATTTCCGAGATGAAGTTGAAAGAGCCATCGGCCATGTATGTAGATCCACAACCATACAATCTCACACTATTGCAAGGTGCTGGTCTCAGGTTTCATAAACGAACTATCAATATCTGGTAGAGTCCATGTCAAGAAGAATCAACGCTTAAAGGCAAAAAGTGGTTCAACGGCATATTGACGGGATGGTCATAATAAAGTGGCCGCTCAGTGTATATATATTCGAACATCTGATAGTTCGCTCATACAATATACAATATTAACAAAAACACGAAGTCTTCCAGTTTGCAACTAAGCTTTAGCAAGAAAACTGAACGCGCGAGTTCGAAGTGCAAGCGATGACTAGTGCGCGCGTATATCGTACTTTTCGTAACGATTTCTGTACTTCATTCCCATGGAAACACGATGGAATTCTATTTTTTTCTTTGAATTGAGGTCTCGAAGAGTAATTGTAAGCAAAGGCTGACAGTTTACAAATGAGTCTAATTTTTTCGTTTTTGTTAACTTTACAGACTTGTCCCATCCTACTTTCGTCATCTGACCGTGGCTCAAAATTACGTGGTATGTCCTCGATCTTTCACTTAGGAAATTGATCCTGGACTGTCGTCAATAGCCCATTGTTTTGCTCTAGTACGACGCAAATTAAAATTACCTTACCCATTCCACTTTCAAGATTGCAGACCACTTTAGTATGTAAAATTATGTTATAAACAGGCAGTATACAGTTTACACGTAACGAAACTTTATTTATTTAAAGCAATGCTTATGGAGCTATAAACATGCCTTGGTCCCAGGACCTGCATGTTATATCAGTGCCATATGTTTTCTTGTATCAAATACTAATGGTTGAGTCACGTTTAAAGTTTACAAGTGAGTACCGATTTTGTGACGTCATCTGACCGTGGTTCGAGGTGTTATCCTCGGATCTTTCCCTTAAGGGACTGATCCCCGACCTTCGTCAATAGACCGTTGTGTTGCTCTAATATGACGTTAATTAAAATTACTTCACCCATTCCACTTTCAAGATTGCAGACCACTTCAGTATGTAAAATTATGTTATAAACAAGCAATATACAGTTTCGTGTGTTTACATATAAGGAAACTTTATTTATTTAAAGCAATGTTTTTAGCGCTATAAACATACCTTGGTCAAAGGACCTGCATGTTATATCAGCGCCATATGTTTTCTTGTATTAAATACTAATGGTTGAGTCACGCTTAAAGTTTACAAATGAGTACCGATTTTGTGACGTCATCTGGCCGTGGTTCGAGGTGTTATCCTCGGATCTTTCCCTTAAGGGACTGATCCCCGACCTTCGTCAATAGACCGTTGTGTTGCTCTAATATGACGTTAATTAAAATTACTTCACCCATTCCACTTTCAAGATTGCAGACCACTTCAGTATGTAAAATTATGTTATAAACAAGCAATATACAGTTTCGTGTGTTTACATATAAACAAACTTTATTTATTTAAAGCAATGTTTTTAGCGCTATAAACATACCTTGGTCAAAGGACCTGCATGTTATATCAGCGCCATATGTTTTCTTGTATTAAATACTAATGGTTGAGTCACGCCTAAAGTTTACAAGTGAGTACCGATTTTGTGACGTCATCTGACCGTGGTTCGAGGTGTTGTCTTCGGATCTTTCCCTTAAGGCTCTCTCCCCGACCGTCGTCAATAGCCCGTTGTGTTTCTCTAGTACGACGTTAACTAAAATTACCATTACCGATTTTGTGACGCTAGCTTGCGGAATATTGGGAGATTGATTCCGTATCATCGCCCATATAGTCCGTTGTGATGCTCCAATGCGACGTTAATTATAATTCATACCTACCATAAAAGCATCCAATTGATTTAAATTTTCACACTGCATGGATCATGAAAGAATTTTCTAATAATTAGCCGTGCAGGGTGTATGCAAATCAAAACAGACACCGCTACAACTCTGACGTTTTAAGGCCTGTTACCTCCCTCAGGCAAGCCTTGAAAGATTTTCCTGAAATCTAATTCAGACATTGAATTAAGTGACACAAAACTAAAATAACAACTCATGGCGCTAAAACACTAAAACCATTACAGTAGATTCACACAAGGAGCTGAAAGTTCCGCCACATACCTTAGAAATATTTTTTTTTCAACTTATTAACACGAGCGTAATGAGGTTTTTCCTAACCTCTGCCATCTTTGAAGGAGAAATAAAAATTTGCGAAGCTTGACGTTAATTACGACTGGTCATGTGAAGGCGCAAAAACAGCTTCTTAGGAAAAACAATTTTGTCCTAAGACACCACATTGTCCTTTGTTATCATAAATCCCAGCTTGTTTTTCTAAAAATGAAGTGCACCGGCCTTCTTAATATTGTTAAGAAGTTGCACGCCTTCTGAAGAGATGACGTATCAGAATAAAATATAAAATGTGGGATTTTTTTTGCAAAGCGTCCTTTTGGTGTTTCATGAGGCGAGCTGAGGTGAAGAAAATTACCCAGATCATTGTAGGTTCGTGTTTCCCATTGTATATGCGAAGCAATTTTCTGTGAAGCTAAATATAGGTGGCGGTAGTGTTTCTGCGGCCCTTGTATGTGACGTTATTTGATTTATCTTTCGAATGCCATTTCCGTACTTTGCCAATAAAAATTATAAAAAATAAACTATGAATTTTTATGATAGCTGATCGGTCAACGTAGGCTAGATTAAACGCTAAACGTTGCCGAAACGACGATAGACTAATTTAGATGTAAACCTAATATGTATTATGCGAGAGCATTTAGACATGAAGTAGTCTTCGCAGAACGTCCCATTTGTACATTAAAAAACCTTATCATAATGGACAAGCTCTATGGTCATATGTTGTTATACGAGGATTTAGACCAGGATCTATGGTTTAAACTGGATTCCGAACCACACAACATTCTTTATACCCGGAATGGGATTCGAATCCAGAGCTTGTTGAGTCGAGGGCCAGAGCATTACTCACTCGGCTACTAGATTCAAGCTCTGTTACCTCCACCACACAATGCAACAGTATGTCACTAAACATACGCATGTGTTCTACTGTTCTGTACAGTTAACATAACTGTGCGCATGCGTATTTTAGCCAATTTGGAGTCGGATGACAGATGTTGGATCAGCATGTGACTTGCCTTTAAAATTTTTGAGGAGGTGATTTTGAATAGGTGGTGTCTGAATTGCCTGTGAGTGTCACTTATTGAAGAATTAAATGTTAAATTTTGTAAATGATTTATTTCTTTGAAAGCAAATACAGGGGTTAGACAAAATAATATGAACACTTGTGAAAAAATAGCACTCGAAAGAAACCTCGCGTATGCTCCTGCCCTCTAGCGGTGAAGGGTGCCACCTAGAATTTCAGAAAGTACACACATCAGTCTGCTGCTAGCAGTGCTAGAAGTCGGATGCAAAACATATTTTTGTGTTAAAATTGCGTTATGGCTGACCTCTCTGATTTCGAAAGAGGCATGATTGTTGGGGCCCGTCTTGCTGGAGCCTCAGTAACGACAACGGCCACCCTTCTAGGTGTTGAGAGAAGTACAGTGTCGACTGTAATGTCATCATATTTGAAACAGGGAAACACATAATCTAAAAAGCACAGCAGTGGTCGAAAATCGAAGCTGAATGACAGAGACAGAAGGATTTTGAAGCGGATTGTGACAAAAAAAAACACAAGACAATAGCATTCCAGATAGCACCTGAGATGAACACATATCTACAGGAAGCAGTTTCATCAAAAACTATCCGGCGTGAACAGTATATGGCAAATATTCATGGTATAGCGGTCATTTCAGAACCATTGATTACACCATGCAATGCTTTGAAGCGACGGATATGGTGTCGCGAGCATAAAAATTGGACTCAACAATGATGGGAGAATGTAATATGGTCAGACGAATCGTCGTTCACATAGTTCCCGACAAATGGACGTGTTTACGTTTGGAGAACGCCACCAGAAGCCTATCAAGTTGACTGTTTTCGGCCTACGGTTGAGCATGGCGGCGGTTCAGTGATGATCTGGGGTGCGATATCACATCGTGGTGTTGGTCCACTTGTTGTTCTGAATAGCCGTGTAACAGGAGAGGATTATGTCAGTCTTCTGGCAGACCATCTTCACCCAATGGTACAAACTGTGTTTCCTGATAAACGACAAACCATTCAAACGTCTTTCAAGATGATAATGCCCCCATTCACACTTGTAGAATTGCCCGAGACTGGTTTTATGAACACGACGATGAAATAGAGCACCTCATCTGGCCCCCTCAGTCTCCTGATCTCATTATAATTGAACCTTTGTGGGTTATTTTGGAAAACTTGCTGCGCATTCGATTCCCCCCCCCCTCCAAGGACACTTTCTGAATTAGGGACTTTTTTTTGCAATTTGAGTGAGAACGTATCCCTCTGAATGTTGTGCATTACTTGTATTTGTCAATTCCACGTCGGATACAAGCTGGAATTCATGTAAAAGGAGGACCAACGGCCTATTAATAAAAAAATATATATGTTTCATAGTTGTTCACATTATTTTGTCCAACTCCTGTACATAAGATCAACTACATTACTGCTCAAAGACTAATGTGTTACTCGGTTGCCTTTAACTTCAGTCAGTCAAGTTTTATCCTCAATGTAATCGCCAGATAAAAACCTAAACAAAATACAAATTTATATTTCCTCAAGCACTGCGAAAAAACGTTCAACTACCATCTTACTGTCAAACGAAAAAAGTAAAAAATAAACTACGAATCGACCTAAATAACGGAAAGAAAAACAAATTTCCTCGGAAGTTGAAACAAGAGATGTCCCATGTTTTCCTCACATTGCCTCGATCCATCTCTGACGGGTGTTTTTCGTTGCAAACACTCTGAAAGGGACGAAAATATGTTGTTTCGACCTACCTCTTGCAAAAATAACTAATAACGTCGGGAAAATAATCAATAATATCCGCCTCAAAAATAATAGTAACGTTGACACTTGCAGAATCCGCCATCGCATGATTTATTATCTTCCATGGCGAAACTGTTCGGGAGGTGGACTAATATTTTCTGTCCCATAAGCTTGAGCTTTGGCAATTCGCGAAACTTGAATAACAGTGGCTAATAAGGCCGATAGATTTGCTATTCACATTCTTTTTGGAATTGCGTTTGCTTCGCTTTTGATTAAATTTAGTATTCGCGGACCGTTTTGATTTTGTTTTTCAGGTTTCGTTTTCTGAAATCACGACGTAATTCAGTTTTCCACAGAACGGGAAATGACGTTTCAGAAATTTTGTAATGGTGTATGTGACAAAGGTTAGTGACATGGTGTTGTTTATGCTAAGCATTGCAGTGAGTATGCAGCTCTGCTGATCAAAACCCACGATCAGGTGTACATATCTTGTTTCGTTGCAGAGCCTACCCTTTGAAAAAAGACTTCATATACTTATCTGATCAAATTAATAAACCATAATTTTTAAAAACCATTTATTTAAAAACATTGATTTTCCCATTTTTTGTTTTCTGGACTGAACAGCATTGGTTTCTGAGCGACTCATTTATTTCACCAGTCGATATGGAATCACAGTGACAGCGTGGTGTAAATCTCACAATGTTGAATACCCACGAAAGGACTCGACGGTACCGGAATCGAAATGAATCATAGGAAATACAAAGAGGATTTTGTATGAACTGGCTATTTCCAAAAGGTATACATCTTCAGATATGTTTCAAACTGGGAACGTTTGACTAACCAGTGTGTCAGCCAATCGGTCGAGTGGTAAGGATGCTGACTTCTGGATCGAAAAGTTTCTAGTTAGTAGACATAATTGTGTGTCCGTCCAAAAGGAATGAGTGGCCTCTCTTGCTATGGGTTGTGCCTATAATGCTTGATAAAAATGTGGGTGGAACTTGAATCCACTCCTGGGTGTATAAGGCCCGGGGCACACATTCGGTTTTTTAATGTGTGGCGCCACTGCGGCACCGAAGCCCAACTATGCACACATGTACGTGAAATGACGCAAGTACTCATATCGCACCGTTTGCGATAAATATTATATGGAAGAAACGTGTTTATTTCGCTTACTTGGTGTAAAAAAAGTATATTTTGAAACACAAAATAGATGTTACTGGATACAACCATTTATTAATTATTATTTATATTCCATTTGTTTATGAAAACAAGGTACTTCAGAACGGATACTCATGTGCGGCGACCGTGCGGCGCCGTGGGGAACTGCGGTACAAATTGCACACAAGTTGGACGTGCGGGTCGCAACGGCGCCGGAGGCATGTGTGCACTGCTCCGTTGGATCTAATGTATCTCGGACCGCACTTGCGTTGCGGCAGCGGCGCCGCACGTTGTAAAACCGGATGTGGATACTTGTGAATCTCACAATGTTGAATACCCACGAAGGGACTCGACGGTACCGGGATCGAAATGAATCATAGGAAATACAAAGAGGATTTTGTATGAACTGGCTATTTCCAAAAGGTATACATATTCAGATATGTTTAAAACTGAGAACGTCGAGGGCCTAAGGGAAACTAAAAGGGCCTTACAAATTCTCCCTTCTAATGCCATAGTGCAAAATTTCATTAATTGGCATTAATTGGCGTCGGTGCCCCGGGCCTAAGGGAAACTAAAAGGTCCTTACAAATTCTCCCTTCTAATGCCATAGTGCAAAATTTCATTAATTGGCGTCGGTGCCCCGGGCCTAAGGGAAACTAAAAGGGCCTTACAAATTCTCCCTTCTAATGCCATAGTGGAAAATTTCATTAGTTGACCGAATGAGAAAAATAGGAAACCTACTGAAAATATTATGGAAATTAGTTCCAGTGGTCAATCGCCTCTGCGAAAGGGGTTGTTATATGACAATGGTGAATTTATTCAAAATTTCTACTTTGCACTTTTAATTATTTGTTGTTATTATTGCTTTTGCTTTTCAATACAGGACCCAGGAGTTCCCATTAAACTTGTCAAGTCTCTTAAAAGGACAGGCTTAGGGTTGTAGTAGTGTTTATTGCTGCACCAGTAAATTATAAGTTGTATGTGGATTGGGCTGAACTCCTGAAACTTTCCATGCTTTCATTTCTTCCTTCTGTTTCAGTAAACCTTTTTTGTATATTACTCAATTACTTGACGTTGTCTGTCTTGTTTGGCACAGACGAATATTCTTAAGCCGAAATGTCTTAGCCGAGTATTGCCCTTACGTCATAAAATCAATTAAAGGGTCTCATATGAATGTGCCTAACTACTTTTCTATTCATAGCATTTTTTTTTCTTAAGTTTACACCTCTGTTCATGTATTGATTTTTCAGTAAAAGTAAAGCTGGCGTCAGTTATTCAGAACTAAGTTAATCGCTGAACTTGTAATTTTTTCCACTGTGTCATTCAATTTTTGTAGATTCATAGACGCTTGAAACTAAATTATCAGGGCAAACAGGAAATTTGTAGAACAAAAATTATTATTTAATAGCTAGATTCTTTAAATTAGAAACATAATATATGGGTGAACATTTATTGATGTGGTATTTTCATCGTAGTAAATGTCTTTTCAATCTATTTAAACTCTGGAACACGATACCACTGGAAAATGTAAAACTTCTTTTAAAAGATTGAAACTTGCTGTTAAATAAAATGTACAAACGCGCTTCAACTTAAACACTTCCAATTTACTCTCAATTTCTCAATTTAAAAAGGTTAATAATTATCTACAATTCGTAATCGTAGGGTATTCTTCAGAAACTGTTCGATGCAATCAAGCTATTACGTTGCATTTTATGTGACAGTCGGCTTATTAATATTTGATTTCAGTTAATGATCTAATCAAATGAATTTGCAGCCGACCAACTCTCTAATTTGTGTCGAGTTTAGGGTTTAATTTAGAGGCTATAATTAACTTGTCTAAGCAAGTCAGATTAAAGCCCAATAAAATGCAACGCATATTTTAATGAGGATGTATTTAAAATTTGCTAATTAATATATATTTAGCGTTACATATTAATGCAAATAGCAATAAAATAATTTGAAAATCTAGACATTTTGTGGTACAATATATGTTTAGAAATGAGATAAGCCTTTTAAATCTACTTAAATCTAAATAATAAATATCTAACTAGGGTCTAAAATATAAAAGTGTACATACAGTAGCATTGACGTAATAATATTAAAATGTAATTTTACGACAGTTAGTCAATAATAATCTGAAACATAAAGTCATACATATCATAAAAAAATATACGTCTTACAATATATCATCCATCCCCATGTTATCCCTTTTCTTTTCAACGAACTAATTCCATCATTGCGCAAGCTTTTTAAGGTGAATACGTCTTTAAATTTGGAATACCACTTGGGGCATGCGTGAAAAGTTGAAAGTTACACATAGGGTAGAAACTGGTTAGTCTTGTATATCAATACGATGGAAAGACAAAAACTATCCCCTCTTTATTTTTCCAGTCTTACAGAAATGATGGGGTTGTACAAGAGTTCGTCAGTTCTCTGCATGGTATCCTTTCTTTTTGATGCACTTGCTCAAGCGGTTCACAACCTTGCGTATTTCCTCCAATAAGAAGGTTTTCGATTGATCACGAACCATTTATGTACCGCTTCCCACACTTCTTTATCAGTCTAATCTACAGAGAACACGCTACGTTGTCGATGGTTACTCGCCTGTTTGCCAGTACCATTTCTTAAGCTTGCTGAATCTTCTCGTCAGTGATGGAGGTTGGCGGGCGTCCTACTCCCTCTTGCATCACACTTGTTTGGTTTCTTTTAAATTTCTCGATCCACTCATGCACACTTCTAAGTGATATAGCCCTGTCCCCGTATTTTGTAAAAAGCCTTCGATGAATTGCAGCTCCTGGCATGACCTTCCGACCATACAAATTGTATAACGGCTTCTGATGCGCATTGCTAGCGGAGCGACCATTTCACACTGAAGCAAAATCAAGAAAAATGACGCTATCAAGGCCAAACTTTGGTAACCTGACAACATTAGTATCAACTTTGCATGCGTGCGCTGGAGGCAGAGTCAAAAACCTAAAAACCTGCTATAGCGAAATTGCGGATGGTTTTTGACTTACCTATGCATAATATGAAATAAAATAATTTACATTCTAAAATAGAAACGCTGGTATATCTTCATGTACCTTACATACCCACGTTCAAGTATTAGGATCGCTCAGGGAGTTCAAAATCACGAAGTGAACACAGGCATCCCAACACCGAGGTTCATAGTGATCGGTCTTCCCATTTTGCTTCTATTCTCCCTCATTGCAGAAGTTGGCTACATTTTATCGTGTGTTTGTGGGGCAGTTTGGCCACCATCTGGTCCTTGAGACATTAAAATATAGCCAGCCTACCAAATATTAGGTACGTCGATCCCCTACTTCGTGAAGTACAATCAAGTAATTCTACCCATCATCAAGCACAGCCTTATGAACATCGAAAAACTCTCCACGAGGAACTTTTCTGAAAGCATTCCCAACTAATAAGCCCCCAGGCCTGAAACATAATTCACGCTCCAAATCCCCCAAAAGCGCAAAAACCACCATTCAAAAAATATTTTTTTTTCCGCGTATTCCTCGAAATGACAAAGAAAGGGACTTCTTCGATTGCGAAGAATGGGATTCGATTCGAAAAGAATCGATTTTCGCGAGTACGTGAGGGAATATCGAAGGAAGCTTTGTTCCTGATGGGCTCTCCGGATGCACTATGCTGCGATTAGTCATGTCTTCCTTAAGGAAGGGATTATGCTGATACAAGGAGTCAAAGCGCTGCTTAACTTCTTAAGTGCTCTTGGTGACGTCACCATTCAGAATTCCTGTCAGCGAATGAGTGAGGGCATGGAAAGTACACCGATTGGACGGATTTCCGGTGAATAGACGAGGGTTTGTTTTTGAGTGTTTTTTTGACGACGGCATGTGTGACGAATATTAAATCCCAATCGAAAAGTATTTGCATATCAAATGAGATAAATATAAGAGATTTTCTTTGCAAAAAAAAAAAACCAGACGGTTTGCAAAGATTTTTCTTCTGTCTAAATGCTTTAACGTTCTACGAATAGGGTTTACCATGAAATGTAATTCATTGCCGTTGTGGCAATTTTAATGTTTAATCTCTGACGTTTCCCAACGTCATCTGACCGTGGTTCAAAATTTAGTGGTGTTGTCATCGGTCATTCCCATTGGGATACATCCCGGACCGTTGTCAACAGCTCCAGTGCGACGTTAATTAAAATACCTACCAACCTATCAACTGCGATACAGTGCTTCGGTTGGAATATATATTACTAATTAACGTCACACTGGGCAATGGGTCGGCCCAACGGTTCATGATCAAACCCCAAGGCAGAGATCCGAAGAAAACACCGCATAACTTTCAACCACGGTCAGATGACAAGGTCAACACCTAAGCTGGTGTGCCCCCCTCTCCAAACTTCCACAACACCCCAATGTGAGACAGGCGCCTCAGCGTACAGCGTAAGTGTCCGACAAGTTGACTCTGATTGGCTGGTATGATCATGTGACATCTGAGACGTAAAGGTGTTTCATTTGGCTATTTATCTACGTTTTGGCGCAGATCTCTTTGACTGATAGGAACGGTTTTCGAAAGGTTTTAACATTTTGCTTTATTTTTACTGTGAAAAGCGATCGTTTTTCATACCGCAAAAAAAAAAAACATATTTAATAAGGCATTTATTTATGCATATTTAAAATAGTAATTCTGGTATGGTAACCCAATTTTAGTGCTTGAATGTCTATTATGGTATTAAAAAAATGTGTTTTTCAACACCAAGTCCCATCTTTCCTGGTTTTAACTTAGAACAATGGTATCAATTATGTATTTTAAGTGAAAACTACTTTATAAGTCATAATTTAAAACTTAAATAAAGGAATAATTTTTCTGCTTTCATCTTTTCTTTTCAGATCCATGGCTATGGGTGGGTAGAGGTGGGAGCCGAAAATTGTATCATTTTATTATATAAGTTAATAATTATATAAGTTAGTGTTTTATGTATGCTTTTTGTTACATCAGAATGGTCCTAAGCCAAGGGTGGATACGACACCATCATCCTAAAGCAAAGGGGACGGCAGAGGGGCGGGAAAATATCAGCTGGTAGTGAGTTCAGGAGTGGTTCTTAGATTATTTATGTAAAATTAACGGAAGCTTGGAAAAATATAAAAAGGGTATTAAAAATTAGGAAAAGTAATTTTGACTCAAAAGGAATTAAATTGGAATTTTTTTTAAATAATTTCGAGGATCTAAAAATTTTTACCGCCAGCTGGATTCGAACTCGTAAAGTCATCCTCCGTTGCCAACGCCAATGTGAGAGTAGGTAACTTCAACCATCGGGCCATCGTTGCTTCACGGAAAGTAGCTCTTTAAAAGTATAAGTACCCTTAGTATAAGTTGGCGAGTATAAGTTGGCGAGTATAAGTTGGCGAGAAATACTACTAACAACAACCATACAACATATATATGAGAAGCCAATCAGAGTCAACTTGTTGGACACTTACGCTGTACGCTGAGGCGCTAGTAATGTGAGGACAGATTTAACGACAACCATGCCCTTGCAACGCAGTGGGCCGAGTTGTGTGCCTTTCAACAAAATAAAACAGCCAAGTTTACAAACTTGCATTTATTTTGCAAATAATTATATTTACACTAATTGCACTTGAGATTTGTATCCCTATGTCATGGATGGTGCGAAACAGGCCTAAACGCAACAGCCGCGGCCTCAGGTGAGCACCGCAAAACAAAAAACCTATGGTCTCTTCGAGCTCTGCAACCGATTTCCCTGTGTCGCCAGATCCCCCATTCAGCCAGCCACAAATCATTGGCACCCGAAAACAAACAGGACAGCTGTTGCGACATTCATCAGCAGGGCTCGGGTATATGTTTCAGAAATCCTCGTTCAAAGGTCAGTGGTGGTGTTTGCGACGCTTCACCCTTTGGTATAGGACGGTCTTTGGTTGGATTTGAATTCCCAGCCCTCCTGTTATTAATCCGTTCCTCTTTCAACTGGGCTAGCGCGGCCAAATATGTCAATTTGGAATTTATTCTTTAATATACATTGGCGAAGTTCTGAACTTGTATTCTAAAATCAAGTCAAAAGACGTCCCGTCGGATATACGTACCGGAAACACGCATCACCGCATAACATTGCGGTCGCCAAAAGTTAGCTTTCCAGAATATCGCTCTCATAGGTAGGTAGTTGAATTAACTGACGCAACACAACTCTGTATGAGTGACTGCGGGATCATCAATTCATAACTGAAAGATCCTTGAAAAGATCGAAACTTCATAGTTTTGAACCACAGTGACGAGGACGAGTTGGCATCCCACTCTCCATCAAATGACATCGAAATATAAGCCTTTTATGTTGAGACAAAAAAATTGTCATCGTATTCAAGCTAGTTAAGGGGACACATTACCCGAAAATTTATCCAAATGTTAAACAATTTTTTACTACCATTTATTACTTGTACAACTTTAAAGAACATTTGGGCAAAATTGTATAGCTGTGTTACATTATTTAGCGAGGTATTAAAGTTTTTTCTTTCGAATATAAGGAACGAAACCGAAAGCTTATAAAACTTCAAATTGCTTTTTCTCTGCTTTTTATTTGATGTATACAGCGCGTGTTTAAAATGTTAAGACTTTTATTGTAATTCATGCAAAGATTTGAAACTGTTTTCTGTTACTTATTATGTTATATTAGCTAACTTTGTGCATGGAATAAAAATTTAGAGTGATAGTTATTTTTTTTAATTGCTGAAATCAATTATGATTGTTTATTTGCTGGTTTTCGCGGTATTTGTTACAAAAATATTTGTAAAACAATAAATAACTATGGCACCTGTACTCCCATGCACAAAATTGTGAAGAACATTACAGAGCAGGAAAAAATCAAAATTATTTGGACAAAATTAAAATTTGCAAATGGCGTAATAATTTTAAAACATTGAAATATTTTTATAAAAATTGAATTATTTAATTATTATTAAGGAAAATATTACTTTTTTTCTCTTGTAATGTATATTGGAATAAGGTACACTAAAACATTTTGTTATGAATATGAAAACAAAAAAATTGGTCAAAGTGTACCGTGTCCCCTTAACGAGGAAATATGTCCGTATATTTAGTGGTTAGATGTGCATTGTGGTAACGAATGTACGGAGTCAGAGAACATGAATCTTTCAAAAGAGAATTTTTATGGTAAATAAACGTCGTTTTATATGTTAGTGTATTATAGATTGATTATTTTGAGCTACGTTTCCCGCGGCACTCCAGAATTCAGCAAAGCTCTATTCAATAAACGTATTGCTGTAAATAACTCAAAGATAAATAGGTTGGGTCATTGTTTTGCAACATAAGAGGCATACTGTCTTACTGTTGGTCATTATGGATTTTTATTGCAAAAAAAAAACAAGTCAAACTTAAAGCGTTTTAACTTCCGCTATCCAAATTCTTTTGCATGCTAGGGTATATGCTGTAAAAATGAAGATTCCCTAACTTCCCTTCCCAGTTCACGTACAAGTTTCGCTAGTCCCTCTTCTCTGATACCACTAATGAGTCAATTTGAAGGGGTACTTTTTCCGGTGTTTTTAATGTTACGATATGGGAAAAAGTTTGCACAGCAAAAAGAATTCTTTTAATCTTACCGAATGAAAAGTATTCAGATCAGTACAAGGAGAATTATATGATTTAAAGACAAATGAATGCGTAAAAAAACAATGCACAATTGATTAATTTTATTTCCAGAAGGCACAAAGCAAAAAATGTAATTCCTTATGTAAGACAGTTTTGGGAGTTAAGAATTAGTTTCACAACTTGCAGACTGGAAACTTGGAATGTTAGTTTTTAAGAAATAATTTGTATGCTTCCCCTACTAGTAACTTTTGAAAAATAGTTTTTTGAAGAAATTTTTATCCAAGCAGTTTGAAATTTCGAAACGACAGGTTAAACAACTAAGTATTCCAAATAGAGAAGCATATTTTATTGGTCATCCTCTACTGCAGGCCTCGAAATAGTTTTTTTAACACAGGTGCACCTTGTGCACCTAAGTTTTTAAATTAGGTGCACAGATTATATTTTAGGTGCACATTTTTAAAAGAACGAAATTTTAGAGTATTAATGCATGCAAACTACTTTATTAGTTGGGCATGTTTATACAGGGTGGTCCCGAATTCATGGTACAAACTTTAATGGTAGGTACAGGACATTGTAACAATGATTTATTGTATAGGAATGTATAGTCGCAAGTGACGCGGTGAGGCGTAAACAGGGGAAATAAAAGGAAAGAGAAATGGAGTGATCGGTTGGTATCATTGCCGGTAGAGGGCAGTAGATGTCTAGCCGCTGTTGAACATGATGCATCGCAGTAGGGAAAAGCGCCATTCACAATTGTGCTGCCGTAGACGATGGGTGACTTTACGTATGCAGAAAAAGCAGACATGCATTACATGTACGGCCGTGCAAATGGTAACGGCAGAGCTGCGTTACGAATGTATCGCGCGGAGTATCCTGATCGACGAATGCCGGATCATAGAATTTTTCAACGGTTACATCGTCAACTTTGTGAAACAGGTGCGTTCGACGTCAACAGACATGGCGCTGGTCGAGTAAGAGCTGTACGCACTCCAAGGCTGGAAGAAAGCATATTGAACATTGTGGCTGATAGACCCGAGTCAAGCACAAGAACTGTTGCGCGTGACGTAGGTGTGAGTCATCAGACTGTATGCAGAGTGTTAAACGAAAATCGCTTACACCCCTTCCATTTTCAGAAAGTACAAGCATTGAATCCGGCAGATTATCCTCGCCGCGTGAACTTCTGCCTGTGGGTGATGCAGCAATGTGCGTTGCAGCCGGATTTCGTAGATTATGTGCTATTTACAGATGAAGCGACATTTTCACGCGAGGGTGTCTTTAATGCGCACAATTCCCATGTGTGGGCAACCGATAATCCACATGCAACGCGTCGACATGCGTTTCAACAACGTTTCAGTATTAATGTGTGGGCTGGTATTGTGAACGACTTTTTGATTGGCCCATACTTACTACCCACGCGGCTCACTGGCGGAAGCTATCTTATTTTTCTGAAAGAAGTGTTACCACAACTGCTGCATGATGTTCCGATCGCCATTCGTAACCGCATGTGGTTTCAGCACAATGGGGCGCCAGCACACTTCAGCATTGATGTACGGAATTACCTGAATGCCACGTTTGGTACTCGATGGATTGGGCGTGGTGGACCAGTCCCTTGGCCACCCCGATCTCCCGATTTATCGAGCCTCGATTACTTTTTATAGGGACATCTAAAGCATCTTGTTTATGAGACTCCAGTTGACTCAGATGAGGATCTCGTCGCTCGCTTATCTGTAGCTGCTGCAGGTGTGCGTGAAATACCAGGCATCTTTGAACGTGTACGCCAATCGCTCCACCGACGCTGTCAAGCATGTATCGATACTGGTGGACGCAATTTTGAACAATTACTGTAAACATGACACTTGTCAACAACGCTTTCAATAAAATCTTTGTTTTTCCTTTCGGCCGTTATTTCCCCTGTTTTCACCTCACCGCGTCACTTGCGACTATACATTCCTATACAATAAATCATTGTTACAATGTCCTGTACCTACCATTAAAGTTTGTACCATGAATTCGGGACCACCCTGTATAGGTTCGTAGTAGATAGCAAATAAAAATATTTTAAAATTGAAATTCTCCCTTCTCCGCCGTACGGCTGTCGCGACAGTTACTTCAGCAGAGCCATTTGGAAAACGTTTCGATCATCGGAAAGTTCTTGTGGCAGTGGCACAAGTAAACCTTCCTCCAGT
This sequence comes from Metellina segmentata, assembly GCA_947359465.1. Lineage (NCBI taxonomy): Eukaryota > Metazoa > Arthropoda > Arachnida > Araneae > Tetragnathidae > Metellina > Metellina segmentata. Next base: position 82,690,362 of record OX375881.1, on the reverse strand, counting down.
ATAAACCTGTTACGCCCCAGCGATTTTGTTTTCGCATAGTGTGTAATTAGGAATTTTAATTACGTTCCTTTAGAGAGAGAGAGGTCGATACTAATATTTTGTTCAATCATCAAAATAACATAAAACACGTCCCCCCCCCTTTCCCTTTTTTTTACCGTTAATTGCATTGCGTGCACCTAGCGGGAAAAAATTAGGTGCTTAATTTTATTTTCATGTGTACAGTGCACCTGTGCACCCGGGTATTTCGAGCCCTGCTCTACTGTAAGTTTAACAGTTGGCAATGTGGAGAAGGAAACCACATTACTTGGCAACCTAATGAAGCTGAGTGAAAGAAGGTGCTAGACTGGCATAATAGCAACCATGCTGTTGATAATAGGAATAATACTTTTCACCGATGAGTGAACCGTGAACCAGAACCCGTGAAAAAGACGCCAATTGCGACAACATGTTGCTTAAACTTCTAACCTGCCCCTGCATTAACAAAGTTCTAAACTACTTGACTCGAATCCCAACTCACCGGAATCGGACATATGCAGACTATGTAGAGTGAACTATAGTACTAACGGACTCAGCCTTGGGAATATGTTAAGTTAAATTCTACAGGATGGCCGAAAAACGTTCACTCTTTGCAGTCATCTGTAGCTAAATCAATTAAGAGGTTAGGTACCTTTTAAATTTTCAAAAAAGTCAAAAAAAAATTATTATGATCTAATTTTAATGCTCTGTTTCTTAGCAACGTTTTAAAACAAAGCTGGTGTAAAATTTCACTCTAGAACGGAAGTTATGGTTAAAAGAGTGAAGCCCTTAATCAAACATTTAGAGCCAAATGGTTTGTTTACATTTTGTACTTCGTCGCTATCAGTGATCACAAAAATGTAATTTGACTACGCTCTATATTGCTAAAGCCATCTCCATGTACACTGTTTAATTAATTATATTTTTTATCTGGGAACAATGTATTTGACTTCTACTTTTAGTTTCATTTGTTTCCTTCCTTTAATGCGATAGAATTTCACAAGCGAATTGTTTTTAACGACGATATCTCAAAACTGTGATTTTACCACTTGCGCGCAAGATTTCTCTGGAATGGTTGGTTAAAATTACATGAATTTCAATTGATTATGTAAACCATATATATGTTTAAAATGACCAAATTTTTTGCCTATCCTGTTGAAAATTTTTGAAAATATGTTAATTTTGTGTTGAAAAAAAAGAAAAAATTTCAATTTTTTTTTATAAAAAAATATTTTGTAAGAAATTTAAAAAAAAAATTCAAAAGTTCGTCATTGTAATTATATTATATATTTTTAAGAAAATTAAAAAATTCAGCTCAGAATAATAATTATTTTGCCCAGAATACTGCGCGCAATGCACCATATAATATTCTAACAACAAAAACAATGCATTTCATTTTGGTCCAATTTACAATATATTTAAGGGGTAGAAATTTAAAAAAAAAATAGTTTACAAAAGATAAAGGTAGTTAAAATCTACATACAAAATTTCATTTATGTAAATAATTTATTCATGGAGATATTAAGATTCGAAATGTAGTGATTTTTTTTGCATATTTTGACATTTAACTAACCCCTTAAACGGAATGGAACCAAATTTGGTATTAAGACTTTAGAAGACATGGGGTATTTAATTAACGTTGCACTGGAGCAACAAAACGGACAATTGAGGACGGTCCGGGATCAAACCCAAAGGGGAAAGTTTCGTTTGTAGACAAGGGAGATGTATTCCGCGAAAAAAATGTTTACACCCCCCTCCCCAAGTTAAAAATTGGGGGAAATTTGGCCGTATTTCAGTCAAAACCAGTCAATTATTTCCATTAAGCACAGATAAAATTGATTATGCAAAGTTTCGACTGCGTAAGTAACAAACACGACCCCAGCTGTAAATTAATCAAGTTGGGTTAATTTCAGCTGGAAATGTGACGCATTGCTACTATAAAAGTGACGATCGACATAAATTGTAAAAAAGATTCAACTCACAGTTAGCTATCTTTAATTTACCAGAATCAGATCCCTTGATTACATACACCAATTTAAATTGCTAACCTTTCTCCTTTGTGATTTTTGGAGCTGACTGTCTCATTACGCTGACTGTCTCATTACGCTGACTGTCGAGCATATCGCACACACGATTTACGACATGCTCTACAGTCTGTTGTACACAGGAAAAGCCAGCGATTGATTTCCAACTTCTGGCTAAGTTCTAAATGTGTTAATTGTGACACTAGAATGTACGCACACTCAAGAGGGCATTTTATATTTCTGGTTTATGAATTAGGCAAGAATACACATTTAACTGTAATGCGCATATTCTTGAAGCAACCAAAACGTCACGTAAAAGGTTTCGGTTTTGGAACGAATGTATCAAATTCATTGTACTGGGTTTTCAGTTAGTGCCTGTACGATGCAGTTTATGCTGTATAATTGTACATTTTTTCTCGCCCTCTCTCTTTTTATTGCATTTTTTTATTGTTTTGGTCTTTTATCGCTTTCATGTAACTGGGGTAATCTGCTTGTCAGAATGAATAAAATAATATACTAATATTTTCGGCTGACCTTTTTTTTTAATCCTAAAAACTGATACCGGTCCAGATCACAACTTGAGAAACCGTGGCTTAGGTAGTGTTGTGTACTGAGTGGATTTCTGGGCAGGAGCGAAGCCGCCTAGGAATAACATTTTTATTAGGTACTATCTGGTTGAGAGATGTTATATACAAATTCGTAGTCGATCTCTACAAGCGCGGACTTAAAATATTAATTGGACTATTTGTTTATCAAAATAACACACGGGGGAGGGGAGACCTGTTGCCTGTTAGTTGCATGCATTTGCAACAGATGGCGCAACTTACCACTTCAAAATCCCCTTTGAAATAAAATAGTGTGAAAGACACAAATAAGGAAATTTTCGACTATCTGGCTCTCGATATGAAAGGAATGTATGGTTTTTGTACTTTTATGATTGCAAAAAGACATCAATGCTGACGAATAGTCAAATTAAAAGACAAGACTTCAAAATTATATAAAGTATTTCGTGTACAATATGGACGGTTAATTTGATGTAACTTAATTTATATACAAACACATGACAGCTTCTTTCCAATTGATTTTTGGGTCATTGAGGCTTTTTTTTTAACATTTATACTGCCACTTTATAGTATAATAATAGTGATTTTTTTAAAAATGTATGTACTAAATTTTTATGAAATTTGCCTTGAATTCCCTTTTGTGTAAACTAAACTCTAGTCATTGATCATCACCCCATGCAGAAAAAAATTCTTTAGAGACAACTGAGAGAATATTTGGCACCGTTCTAAAACGATTCGCTATTGAGAATTATATTTCATTCAATGAAGTTTATTACACAAACATGCTCCTTTCGTGCTGCCATCTAGTGGATCTTTTGAGATACTATTTCCAGATCCATGTAAGATTAAAAGCAGTTGTATGGAAATAAATTATTTGTAATATAATTTATGACATTTTTCTGTTGTTTTTTCAGCTAAAACTAGTTTTATTTCCTCTTTAAAACTAAATTTTCTCTTATTCTTGAATTATGAAGATAAAAGTTATTATCATTGTCTAGAACTCCAGCCGTAGGAAGCGGTTTCAACTTGCACGAAAATTCAACCATTCAAAATTACATAAAAAATTGTGAAACATAAATCTTCTTAAACACTTGATAACTTTTACGTGTATTGAAACAATGGTTTTATTACTGTTTTGGGTAGCATGATGTGTTGGAAATTTAGACATAATTTAATTTAATAATTTAGAAGCTATGCATATACAAACAGACAGGAGATTGTCATTACATAAAAAATAACGATATCTTAAAATAATCTGAAAATAATGACAAATCCGAATTGAGGTCTACTCCGGACACACAAGCATTTCGATCGTGAATATTTCATGTAACGTGTACTATTCGTGTGAAAGTATCATCTTGGTAATAAACAGAGGTGTGTAGTAAGGGTACAAATATGTTTAGATAAGAAGTTCCAGAGAGTAGTACTCACAGGTTGGTCATTGGCTTGGGTGTTGGGGCGTCACTTATGCCGGGTACACTTTGATGAGAACGATGCTACTGAGCCAAAGATAACATTTTTACTTTCCCTTTGGTCGATGTTTTTCATCGATGACATCGATGTTTATCCGTCATCAACATTTTTCAGCTCTCTCCTTCGAGAGATTCTTCATTTCTCTCCTTTGTCTGTTGTTAAACCCTCAATAAAATCCCAAATACGCAACGATCTGACCAAGGCCGGCAAGTCCATTTACACCATGTTCAATCACTGACTGCTTGACCACTCCCGATTCACTATGCTATGGAAATGCCGTGTGATATCCAAGGCTACCCGACCGGCTGTCGGCGTTTGGAACGAATGCAAAAAGGTTAGATCGAGGCAGGGCCCGATTTAGAAAATTTGGTATAGTAGGCACAACACGCAGGAAGGGGGCCCCCCATGTTATCCGTTCATCACAAAAACTAATTTTAAAACAATAATTGGTACTTACCTATTTGACTGTTGATCGTTTCAAAAATTGTTGAAAAAACATTCCAGAAAATATGAAAAGTTATTTTTGTTTAAAAATTTTAGATACTTTTGAAACTTTGGGGCCCTTTAAATTATGGGGGCCCTAGGCCCGTGCCTCACGGGCCTAATGGTAAATCAGGGCCTGGATCGAGGGCAATGGTAGGTTATATTCGCCAGCGCGCATACGTTGCCTCGAAGAATTGCTTCGAGTGCAGATGCGAATGTTCTACACGCTGCTATCGATTCGTCTTCTCATGATCGAGCTAAACACGTTTGACTGCTTGTAGCGTGTTACTAGGCAGTGTTGAGAAGTAAATTGCCGCAGTGATGGGAAAACATGGCCTTGGAGGAGTTCATTTCAAAAAAGGGGTATGCTTGTCAGAGGTAAGGACTACCATACCTAAAACCATGTATAACGAAGAGTAGGTAGTTTAATTAAATTAGCACTGGAGCAACACAACGGGTATTGACAACACTTAGGGAACAATCCCAAAGGGAAAGTTCAGACGACAGCTAAACGCAATTTTGAACCACGGTCAGATGATGAGGCAGCACCTGAACTGGCACCCCACTTTCCAAACTTTCACACCAAGCCAACGAGAGGACATTTAATACCACTCCAGATATGAGGCACCAGCCCCCTTTGTACATGACGCTCTTAGGTCGGAATTGGACTCGTAACCCTCAGGTTGCTAATCCGCTGCTCTTCCAAACGGGCTACCATGGAACCCTTGTATCGCGATTGCTTCAAGTGACTCTCTCCAAAAAACGAAAGAAATGTGTCTCTGACCTTTGCACGGGACAGAATAAAACCAGCCAGTTGTGAAAGATGCCAGAAACAATTTGTGATAAATGTGCTGCTGTCACTGTCATGCATATATATTGTTCCACCTGCGCTAATGTCTACTGAACTTTGGAACACATTGTGTGTAGATTCATAGTTTATGTTTTTTGTAATCTCACTTTGAAACATGTGTGCTAAATTATATTATTTGCATTTGTATCTTTTGTTTGTTTTCTTATCGCGTACTCCGAAAGAATATTGTGTAATATTATACATTCCAATATAGTAGTATAATGCAATGTATAATATTGTGTAATATTATACAAAACATTATATACTGTCATTTTGTGTTGTCATTTCAAAAGAATAACTTTTTAAGCAGGAAAAAGAATTAACTCTAAAAATTAAATTATTTTTATACTAACTTTAAAACCTAAAAAAAAAAAAAAAAATGTCATTTTAACACACATCTATTATCAAAAAAAAATTTACTTTGATAAGGTTGACAGTTCTTATGAGGGTCAAGTTGATCCCCAATGGCGGTTTTAGGCAAGTCTAAAATCCGGCTGTTCTATAGGGTGGGCCGAAAAACACTTTTTTTTCGAAATCGCTATTCTAATAGTGCGGAAATGGTTCTCTCTGGGTTCAATAAACACGGTGTAAAATATTTTTTGGATTGGATAATATCTTCTGCCCCCGCATCGCACTTGAATTTTGGAAATTTGGGTAAAAATTGGCAATTTTTACTCGGCGTAGGAAATGTAATTATTTTTCAATATTGCTTTTCTAATAGTGCGGAAGAAGTGACCACTAGGCTTAATAGGAAAGGTGTAACATATTTTTTCGATCGAATAATATCTTCTGTTTCGGCATCGCAATTGAAATTTTGCTATTTTTGAAGAAAAGTGCATTTTTTATCGTCTTTTCATGCTGTCTGTACAGGAAATGAAAGGAGGTGAGGGGTGGTTCACAGTTCACATTCCTCCGCAGGTATATCTGAAATAGATTTAAACCTGGAAATTTACAAACTATCGACATCGAGCCATTTAATCTCTCTTACTGATCGTAAGTACAAACAATTAACTAACTCTGTTTGTATCTAAATCATCACAAATGCGACTTGGCCACCCTTCAACAGCTGTGGGTGCCGACAGGTTTGGAGTCTCGTACCCGGCTGTGGCTGCAATTGCTTCAAGTGTTCTTCACTATGTCGGACTCATAACTAGCAACAACTCGGATTTGGTGGTTGACAAAAACAAGCTGCGAAGGGAAAAGGCTAGTTAGAAAGGATTTAAAGTTTCAAGTTTTTAAGTGAAGCTCCGGCATTACCGTTGAAAGGGCTGCATTTCGATGGTCGTAAAGATTCTACATTGATAGAGCAGAGAGTAGATACTAAAATGTACATAAGAAAAGCAAAAGAGGAACATTTATCTCTTATTGAAGAAACGGGTTCATGTTACATTACTCATTTGAGTCCATTATTTGGCACCGCAAAACAGATTTCCGCGATTATTATCGGATATTTTGAAGGGTTCACAAGAGATCGTTAAGACCTTCTGGCAATTGGATGTGACTGCACATCTGTTAATACCGGATGGAAATACGGTGTAATTCGGTGTTTGGAATTGAAACTTGGTAAACTTCTGCAGTGGGTAATATGTTTCCTGCATTTTAATGAACTAACTCTGAGGCATCTGTTTGAAACGTTGTATGCGCCAACAAATGGTCCCAAATCATATTTTGATAATATTGGGAAGGCGCTCCTTACAAGTGAAACTTTGCCTGTGACAACTTTCGAAATTATTGACGGCGAGTTCCCAACAACTGATAGACGTGACTTAAGCAAGAATCAAATATACTTGCTAGAAATATTTCAAGCAGTGCGATTGGGTAATTGTTCTGATGATGGCTAGACGCAGTCCTGGTCCATTATCACATTCACACTGGCTGACAACAGCGAACAGAGTTCTAAGACTACATGTTAATTATCCAGATCCTTCTTTGAAGTTGAAACGAATTGCTGAGTTTGTTATGAAAATTTACTCTCCAAACTGGTTTAATATAAAGTCTAAACACTCGCTGAAAGATGGAGGTAAACATGTGTGGAATACTATTTCTAGATCCATGTATTTACCTCAAGACCTCAAGGACCTCGTTGATGGGATTCGTTCGTTGCTCATCATGAGAATATATTGCTGTGTATGTTGAACGATGAAAGACCGCACATCAGAGAACTTGTTGCACGACGTATAATTAAGTCTAGAGAGTCATCTTCCAATGTAAAGTCAGTTCATGTATTTCTACCACCAAAACGGAATTTTGAAGTTGCTGACTATACAGAATTGATTGACTGGTCATTAAGTACTATTACTTCTCCACCAATCCTTCGTGACATATCCACTGCCGTATTTAATTCCATTGTGCGTGATAAGAAAAGTCCAGAATGGGATTTAGTTCACTTCCCATGTCACACACAGGCAGTTGAACGGTGTGCCAATTTAGTGGCAGAAACATCCTCTAAGGTTTATGGGTTGCAAAGTAGAGACGGGTTCATTATATCCACATTCTTTTCCCGATAAATTATGCCTGAATTTGACCATATAGCTGATTTCAATCCTCTTCCTGCTGATTAAGTGTACGTAAACTTTTGGTATTGACATGTATAACATACAATGGTTACAGTATTCTTAACAAATATTAAAATAATATATTGCAACTCCTCTATTATTTAATAATTTTCAGGCAATATAATCCAATGTACAATACAATACAGCAATAAACAGTGTTTGTGCCCATCTATTTTTCGTGTTTGATTTATATTTATAACACATAAAAAAAGTTCAAATTTCTTCAAAAACTGCAAAATTTTAATTGCGATGCGGAAACAGAAGATATTATTCGATCGAAAAAATATTTTTCAAGTTTCTTATTTAACCCAGTGGGCACTTCGTCCGCACTATTTGAAAAGCTATGTTGGAAAATAATTATATCTCCTAATCCGAATAAAAATTGCCAAATTTTACCCAAATTTCCAAAATATAAGTGCGATGAGGGGGCAGAAGATATTATCCAATCCAATAAATATTTTACACCGTGTTTATTGAACCCAGAGAGAACCCTTTCCGCACTATTAGAATAGCGATTTCGAAAAAAAGTGTTTTTCGGCCCACCCTACTGTTCTAGTGTTAAAGTGTTACCCTCTAGATCGGAAGTATTCCTGGTTCGAATCAGGGTCCGTGAATGGATGTTTGTAAGCGTATGTTGCAGAGGCGGCTGCTGCACCTGTCGTGGCCGATTTCACGTTCGGTTGGTGTGGAAGTTTGGAGAGTGGGGTGCCAGCTCAGGTGTTGCCTCGTCATCTCACCGAGGTTCAAAATGACGTGGTGATGTCCTCGGATATTTCCCTTATGGGATTGATCCCGCACCGTCGTCAGTAGCACGTTATGTTACTCTAGTACTATGTTAATTAAAATAACTTTACCGAGGAAAAGACGTCATTTGTGGAAACGCATTTTGTTAACATTTAACCTGTCCCTTCATTTAACGAAAAAACTCGTTCAAAACTACGTTACTGATTCCAAATTGCCCCAGTTGGACAAATCTCTTCTACTACTGTTGATTTTGATAACATAACACAAAGCGCAGTTCAAAAAATTACAAGACGCAAGAGCACCAAATACATAAAAGGTCCATAAAAAAGGCATGCTGTCCATAAAATTAAAGAGATAAAACTTCAGTTTTAAATATAAATGATAAAATTGATGACAACATAGATCATACAAGCAGTACCAATCATCCTTGTTGAAACCACGCATACGAAATTACACTTGTAATCTTAATAGTACACTCAGTTTTTCTCGCAGTCGGCATTACGTTATGTAATGCTAGCTTCCGTTGAATAGGGTCACTATTGTAGGGGTAGGTATTTTAATTAACATCATACTGGAGCAACACAACGGGCTATTGACTACGGTCCGAGATCAATTCCCCAAGAGAAAGATCCGAGGACAACACCTCTTAATTTTGAACCACAGTCAGATGACGCACTATTTTAGAGGATGGGTACTGAAAATACATTAAACGCTGCCACAAAATTTATTACAGTACAGTAGTATATATAGCAGAATAACACAAATTTCAACCATGAAGCACTTCTTGATAATCCTTAGTGATTGCAATGTCATACACTCATTGTTACATTAATAATTTTTACACGTGATTATAAACACGCGTGCTTTCAAAAAACCTGACCGTTTTTCTGACAAATACCAGATGACGCTAGTCACAATGGGCGTACACAAGGAACATTGATTGATGTCCAAGATGAACAGATGAAGTTCCAAAGAGATGCAAAATACTTCGAACTCCAAGTAGCACTGACACGTCTTTAAGATGTGTTGATAATTGATAGGTATCATATTTGCACGCGAATACGACACTCAGATGTCAGTAGCATACCACTCTCCTTTCCCTATTGTAGAAATATTCAAGCAGAACACTATATTAGATATTCATAAACGTTTATTAGTACATTGAGGACAGTTACACGGTTAGGACAAACATTTAAAGTAAAGGAAAACATTAAATGACATCTGAGTTACATCTTAGCACATCTTATCAGCGTGACATCTTAGCAGCTATCTATGAGGAAGTAACTGATATATAGAGGGCGCTTTAGGAGGGAACTCCTATTGGGCGAGAGAGGTTTAGGCGGAAACCAATCCTACACTATCATATTTCTCACCATCTGACTGCAATTCAAAAGTACGAGGCGTTGTTCTTGAATATTTTGTTCTTTCCCTTAGCGATTGATCCTGGACCTTTACTAATTACCCGTTGTGTTGCTTCAGTACGACGTTAGTTCAACTACCAACCCCAGTTACATTCACGCTGTTTGCATCTCTAATGAGACGAATAGCTTAAGTATTGAACAATAAATCTTAGTGAATAGTGTAGAAGCTGTGGTCAACGATGCTATCTTAATAGTTGGACCTTAATATATCAACATAACCGATGCATTTCCAATGTCTTCAGTGATGTTGTTTTATGAAGATGAGATTTCGTCACGTAGCATAAAAGATATGATAAAGGCATAATTGTTCATATATGTACTGTTGCGAAGTGTATTAAATAGCTGCTACCATTTTGCTACGGAAACACACATTCTGCTTGTTGGTAATATGTCTGAAAAGCCCTATGATAACAGACAATGTTTCTATACCCTCATCACTCAGGTTTCTATCTTCACACTTCAGCTCATACTTATTAAGTTGCTAAAGACAACAAAGAGCAGTCAAACTGCCACAGTTATATAATACGCGATCATGCAAACGAAACTACCCTCGTAATCTTATAGCTTTCACGGTTCTACTCCATTGGTAATCAATCAACTAGTGGTAGCATCTATCGAATTCAGCCTGTGATAAATCCTAAAGTTGAAGGAAGTACTGTGGTGGACTTAGCCATTTCTACAGAAATTTACTTTACATTAATGTAGTATATACAGGGTGTTTCAAACTCATGGGCAAAAATGTACGGTGTAGTAGAAAACATCGAAACAAGCAATTTTCACAACACAATGCATGTGCGGAGAGCAAGCGGTGAACCGCTAGGGGGTATCCGCCGTTACTGTCACATGAAAGAACGAAAGACCAAACGGATATAGGAGGTACTAAATAATTTTATTGACAGCATGTGTGGCATAATTACAGAACCTGCTCCAAAGAGCAACACATGCAGACGATACACCTGCGACATAGCGAGCGGCGCACTTTTGCAAACACACCCGGCATGTCTCGGACGGCACCGGCAGCAACAGAAATCCTGGCAACTAGGTCCTCGTCAGAGTCGATGGGACTTTCGTAGACAGGACTTTTCAAATGGCCCCACAGGAAAAGTCCAGACAGGAGAGATCAGGTGAGCGTGCCGGCCGAGGTGTAGGCCCACCCCGACCAATCCATCGCCCTGGGAATTTAGCGTCTAAAGCACTCCGCACATCCAAGCTGAAATGAGGTGGTGCTCCGTCATGATGGTACCACATACGTACTTGTATGCTGGCTGCAACAGGTTGAAGTAAGTCTAGCAGTACCTGTTGTAAAAATGTGAGGTAAATTCTGCAGTCCAGTCGGAATGGCAGAAGGTATGGGGCGATCAAATGGTCACCCACAATTCCAGCCCAAACATTTACACTGAAACGCTTCTGATACGCATGAGGACGTGTGTCGTACGGATTGTTAGATGCCCACACATGAAGGTTGTGCGTATTACAAATGCCTTCACTAGTAAAGCTGCATTCATCCGTGAATAACACATGTACACATACTAGCTGTTTCATAAACCAACGTGAAAACTCAACACGTGGCGCATAATCTGCAGGTATCAAGGCTTGTGCATGGTAGGGGTGTAATCCTTCGTCTCGTAGTACTCGCCAAACAATCGAGTTGGGCACATTTACGGCACGGGAAACCTTTCGCGTGCTTATATCCGGACGTTCTTCCACTCTTTGCAGAATGTCCTCTACAAGTTGTGACGTCCGCACACTCCTGCCACGCCCTGTATCTTGCATGACAGTGACTAAGGACATTTTTCGGTCTGGCACGTGTCTTCTCGGAAAACGCTGCCTGTACAGTCGTCCAGCTTCCAGAGCATTCACATTCGAAAGACCATATATAAATTGCATGTCCGCCTTTTCCAGATTACTTTAAGTCGCCATGCCTTCTGAAATCCACGGTAGAAACGACGATGTGTAAGAAAACTCCATGCTTTCTATTACAGCGCCGTCTAGTGGTTCACCGCTTGCTCTCCGATCATGCATTGTATGGTGAAAATTGCTTATTTAGATGTTTTCTATCACTCCTTAAATTTTTGCCCATGAGTTTCGAAACATCCTGTATAGTAGCGCAACCAATATCAATTTTGCACTTTTGAGCAGACTGAAGGTGCAATATCTCTCTATGTAACCCTGTTTACTGTCTGTCAATCCAATGGCAGATGTCATTAGGTGAAAACATTTTAAAAGTTATAAATTTGTCAGTGAAAAGTGTGTCATGGCCAAAATACTATATGGCGATCTCCTTAGGTTAGTGTTGTCTTCAACTCGTAATCCTTGGAATTGTTTCGAACGGGGTCAGCTGTGGATCGGTGGTTCCTCCCACAACTTTCACGTTGGGTTGGCGTGGACGTTTGGAGAGTGGGGTGCCTACTCAGGTGTTACTTCGTGTTTCAAAATTACGAGGTGTTGTGGTACTTGAATCTTTGCCTAAGGGGATTGATCCCGGACCGTCGTCAAACCCAGAGGGCTGCGAGTTCGAATTCAACCATAGACCGTTGTGTACAAAACATCGGGTGTTAAAGCTTTCGGAGACTCAAATATCGTCACACTGATATGGTTGAGAAGTTTGGTGAGTGGGGGTTCCAGTACAGGTGTGAACACGTCATCGGACCGAAGTTCAAAATTGCGTTGTGTTCTCTTCGTATCTTTCGATTCGGATTTGAACCCGGACCATCGCCAATAGCCTGTTGTGTTACGGTTAGTTGTTTAGTGAGTGTTTTGGCACAGTGACTATATTATGCCAAGCAGAGATAAACAGACATACTTATTGAAAGATTTGCAGTAAAACCTGAGAGTGAAGTATTTATTATAGATATGCATTCGTGATCATTGACGATTATTTCCTTTTCAGGCTGTCGCTGAGTGCTGCATCATGATTGGTGCCGCGGGCAGCCGCCACCTGAACAGTCGTCGTCGGGGGTCATCGCCCAATGTGTCACCGCACCTGCTGCACCTTAACCGCACCGCGCAGTCCCTCTCGACGCAGAACGAGGAGCCGGAAGAGGGCATGCTGATGCCAGAGCTTCCTCCTGGGGTGAGACTCAATCGCCGGAGGGCCGTCGACACCTCTGACCACAAGACGTGTGCCCTCCTGCACACACGCCTCAAGGGGCTCAAGCTCGAAGACGTCGCGTAAGTCAAGCATTTTGTTCCTTTGTCATCACAATTCTCAATCTGAAGAAATTAGGTTGACGGCCCATGTAGACCGATTCCTGATCTAGCACCCATATGCCCCATTGAGAATTGTCCACTATCCCTGTCTATTATACCACCCACTGAAGGATATTTGTATATTTATAATATCCATCCATGTCTGATGTACGTACCTATCAAAACATAAGGGATGCCCAATGGACTTTGGAGTTGTCAACCCTGGAGTTCTAGAAGTCATCAACTCTGGAATTTTCTCCTGGAGTTCTAGAAGTTGTCATCACTTTATTTGTCCCATGGATTGGATCGGATAATGGAGTTTTGTGGCTCAAGGTCTAAAAACGGATAAGCGTCGCGAAGCTGTCCCATGAAATCCTAGGAGTATCGCCCATTGAAAGTCATACAACTGAAACCTATACGACAAGTCCTTCGATCTTTATGAAGAATCGACTTGGTTTTTTTCCAGTTGGAGTACCTGAAACAAATCTGCACACCCAATTATACTAATTGGGTCAACAGATTTGACGTAATTTATCATACCCAAATTCGGTTTGGGTTCCCAAGTTAGTTAAATTAGGAGGAATTCTATTCAACGTAGGTTACCGATTCAGTAACATAGACGTAAAATTTCCTTCCTGGAAATCTTGAGGCATTTTCATTTCATCTTGGGGAACCACATTACCAACTTATACCTCAGTCCCATTTGGAATGTAACAATATGAGAAGGCACGACCAGAAAGGTTCTAATACTAATTGGAGTACCTGAAAGAAATCTGTACACACAATTATAATAAATGTTTGAGCAGATTCGACCCAATTTATCATACCCAAATTCGGTTCAGGTTCCCAGGTTAGTTAAGTTAGGATGAATTCTATTCAACGTAGGTTATCGATTTAGTAACTTAGACGTAAAATTACCTTCCTGGAAATCTTGTGGGGCATCTTCATTTCTTCTTGGGAAACCAGAACACAAGCGTATACCTCAGTCCCATTCGGAATTTAACATTATTAAAAGGCACGGCCAGAAAGGTTCCAATCCTCTACGCCAGATAGATTAAAATCCTTATTTCTGCGAACCCTACTGTCCTCAGGTTGGTTATTGCCAGATAACTTCAATTCAAACTGAGATACACGTTTCCAAAATACCGGGAAATGTCCAGATGCCTTCCGGGAGATTTTGAAGTAAACTGGAACATCAACCAAAAACTGCTCAGGTTAAACAAACTAAAAAGGAAAGTTTTGGAGATATTGTTTTTATTGATTTGTTGACTATTTTGTTTTAGTCTAGGAATAAACAAAATTATTGAATGCACGTTACTTCCTATAAACTTTAAAAAAAAAAAAACACGCCTAAAATCCCAATTACTTATTTGAAAGGGGGGGGAGTAATTACTTATAGAAATGTACCTAATCGAATCGTCTCATCTCATATTAATCTACTAATTGGGAATCAACTGAATACACTAAATATCATCCAGTTTTAGTTTGGTCGCTTGAAGAACTTCTATTCGAACTGGATCTATTGTTTTCTTAACACATGGAATCTACCTGGATGTCATGATGTCATACTTCTACTCTTGAAGGGATCAGGAATCACCAATATGCCAGTTAGACGACAAAAATCCCTGCTAGATTCGAATTCCCACTACCGTCTTTTCAATTTACATATCGCACCCCCAGCAAGAGAAGTGACACACGTCAAAAAATAAAAAAAATTTGATGTTATGTCATTGAAAAATATGTATGAGGTGCCTCAACGTGTTATAATATTATTCTATAGAATATAATAGAAGTTACCACCATAAATACTTACCTAAAATTTAAAAGAAGCTTAAACTATTTCAATATTAAGTTTTATAGTATCCTTTAAATTGATGCTTCTCAAATTCTGAAATTTTGAGTTGTGTCACTTTTCTTGCTGGGGTGCGAAATGTCAAATGTGTACTCTTAACTACTTGTTCAATTATTATAATGGTTTGGTAGGGTTATCAGCATCGATTATGCTTTGTTAACTTTTATGATCAAGCCTATTTGGAAAACACAGGCAGACATAGGAAAGTTTTCTGACCCATTTTAAATTCTTCCTAGCGCTCTGAGTATCACGAGATTTCTGAGAAAAGATTATTGCCTTTACACTGGTACAAATGTAATGATTAATTCAACTCATTTTTTGGTTGAAAGATTCAAAGATATAATTCTAATGGTTAAGAAGTTTAAAACGTTATAAATCTTAGTGATAACAGCAGGTAATAAGTTTGAATAGCGCATACATGAGAACCTTAGATAGCTAGTAAACTAACCAACTAAGTTCTTCATAGGATGGGTGAAACAAGACGGATATTTGTTTGGAAAAGTATTTTTAAGAACTTAAACAAAAATTCTTATTTTTCCGAAAAGGTAAATTATGATTTCTAAGAGATAGAATCTGCCTGGGATCACTTCTACCAAAAATTAATCCTAACTCTGTAATTGACAAAACACTATTTTATGGGAACCCGGTACCATTTCTATTTGTATTGCTTCATTATTAATTAATTTGTTTATAATTTATTAATCACATAACAGTAATTGCAAAATAGAATATTGTACATTTTTTACTAACCTCAAAAATGCTTATGCACATTATTAAAGAATCAAACAACCTTTACATTATTTTTGTGCCAGTAATAGATATTGTTTCCTTGTGTAATGCCTGCTTTTTATACCCAAGATATAATTTATCAAGCGACATTTTTAAATCTTTAGCACCATTTTTGAATCAGAGAACATAACTGAAGGATGAAATCCGTAATCTCTACACTGGTTCATAGATCATGTAAAATAGCACCATCCTCAAATCCGTCTTGAAATTTATAATTTTAATTTCTGAACCAAAGCCCCCTCGATGCCAATTACCCATCCCATACTTCATTACTTTAATGAATTCATGGAAATTATTCATCCATAAGCTAGTGAAGTGGTCATAATATATTCAAATCTTAGAATTACCACTGCCGTAGGGAAAGCGATGTCTTTGAAGCTTCACCGGAGAGTTCAGTGTTTATGTTAAAATGAATGCTTTAAATATGAATATCGTTTCATTCGGTCCATTCGAATCGATGCGGCTTATTAGGATACGAAACTACGACATGTCTTGAGCGAACTCTCAAATTGCCTATGGCTAGTAGCGGATTGCATAGTGATATGCTGGAGTACCACTAGGGGAGAACGTTTCACCATTTTCCGGTCTCACATGGTGACAAGAGACGGAGTGCTGATTTACCCTCCGTCGAAGAAATCAAAATACTTCAAAGCCAGCTTTCGGTCAGAATAAAACTCAGCATGTGTTGTGTGTATAAAGATTAAGATATTATCACAATATCAAATCTCGATAAATTTTTACGATTTTGGAATCACAACAGAAAGGTCGTAAATTAGTAAACATATGCTGATATACGGTGTGTTATGGAGTCCTTATGCTTTCATGAGCAAAATTATGCCACGCATTTTGCCTTATATTTCGGGGATGATATCTGTGATCAAGGAGAATAACTGGATAAGTCTAAAAACCGCTTTTCAGGAGCGCGTTTTAAAGATTTGCCCTTTTCTTGTAAATTGAGTTTTTGTAATAATTTGATTTGACTGCATACTTAGTAACTCTTTTTCATGCACACTACTTATCCACTTCTCCACAATTAGTAAGGCTCCTATACAAATCCTCCATCCAACGCACGTAGCTCAATTTCACCAAATTTCGATTTATCTAGTTATTTCCTTTGACCACAGATATAATACAGCCTAGCATATCCCAGACATACTAAATGGGAGAAATATCTGGGGATTTCTCTGGCCGAAGAATTGTTTCAACACAACTGATTCCTTGGAAAGGAGAGATGCATATGACTGGGAATTATTATGCTTATAATAATCCTTGAACAAAGGTCACGAAAGGCCAAACAATAGTATGTATAACAGGTCGAAGTACAGTTCTGACTGAATGCTGTGATGGCTCCCCATGCCTTTACATTAGGAGTATCCTTGAACAAAGGACCTGAAAGGAAAAATAACAAGATGCATAACTGGACGTAGTACAGTTCTGGCTGAATGCTGTGATGGCTCCACATTAGAAGTATCCTTGAACAACGGCCATGAAAGACAACACGACAGGATTTGATTTTGACGTAGTGCAGTTCTGGCTCAATGCTGTGATGGCTCCCCACGTCATTACATTTGGAGTTACAGATGTTTTATGCTCGACAGAAAACTGAGAATTGGTACCGAAAATCGTTAGCTGCGTCTGGAGCGATACTGAGCCAGATAGTCGTCGACAGGTATAGAATGGCTGTGTATCATGTTTAATGACGAATCCTGGTTTTACTTTGGAACAGATGATGACCGCTGTCGTGTGTGGCGGAGACTTGAACAGCACTACCATTCTCAGTATGTTGTTGGAGGCACAGCATTATACAGATCTAGTGCTGTAGGAAGTCATTACTTACTGTCCACTTCTGAAATAATACGCTTAGTAACTTTTCAGCACAACGATACATCTGGTAGATCCTACTACTGTGCCCAAAAGAATATTTACGTATTCTATAAAACTCAGCAAAACACATGACTCGCCTCTTCCAAGGGTTCTGTGGAGTTGACAACCTCCCTTGCCCAGATATATCCTCCGATCTTTTTCCCATTTAGCACGTCTTTTCTCTACTAAGACCAAACTACCATGAATTTTCTAATCCAACCAAGTCTTTAGATTGAATTGGGAGGAAGTATTTAGATTTTCTTATAAAATGTTGATGGAGAGGGGCAGAAATTATACTTGAAATACTTTCCTTGTGTAATTATTATCTCTCTTTGTGGAAATTCACTACAAACAGATAATTTTAATTATAAATGTAAAATTGATCTTCTTTAAACTTCACTTTTATTCACTTCTTTAAATCTTCTATAGGAATATAAAATTTATATGTTTTCACCTATTCCAAACAATTTTTAAACCTCTTCTTATAATATGCAAAGCACATATAATCGGATTGCAAATGATTTTGAACGTTAAAAAAATTTACCTAAAAAAGGTGTCATTACCTTGATTCCAACAATTTGTGACGTTTTTTAATGTCTCTAACGATTTCAATGTTTTAAGGAGTGGTGTATCAGTGTTTTAATTTAGTAGAAAACTTATACAAACTTAAATCTACACATTCTCACGAAATATATTGAAAATATTTCTTATGTGCAATTTCAGAACCATCAGAAAGGGTGTATTTAAAATAAAATCAATTTAACACTTTTTCCATAAAAAAAAACAAAAACAAGTACTAATTTAAACATTCTTTGAAATCGCATACTTTATATTCATCGAATAGTCTTGAAATTTAGAAATTAATTACGCACATTCTTGAAGAGGGCAAAGCATTGATAGTATATACATATGTAACACAATTTATGTACTCACAGCTCATCATGTGAAAACATAGATGCCATGCAATAATATTTCGATATTTCTTTATTGCTTGCCCTTTATTTCTTATATTTGTCTGTTATAAGTAGTTTTTAAACGAAAGTAGAATAATAAATACATAAAGGCAATTAATTCGGAGTAGTTTATATAAGTTTGATGCTTCAAACCTATACCAGAAATAGCATCGTTCATTATTTTTATCAATTTATTGGTTTCATTTCTTCTCTGAAATAAAATTTTTGGTTGACTTATAAATTTGCTTTTACTTGACATTTGTCTATTCTCGAGCAATAATATATATTACATAAAAAATCACCTTGAAACATTGTTTTGAAGTAGAAAGAGGAAATATCACTGATTACTGAAATACTTGAATTGTTATAATACGAAGCATGAATTTTTTAATCAATATCTGAACTAAAAATGTATTCAAGTAGTTTATTTTTTCTGTTTCCCCAAATTTCAAATGATTGAAAGCATATTCCATGAGAATCAAAAGCCAAATAAAAAATGTAATTTTTTTAAATGGACTGGAATTCATATATTTTTTTAAAGTGTTGAATCAGATGAAACCAAAAGCATTAAAATTGGCATTTACAAGATGAACTCACACCAACAATAGCAGATACACCCCTAGAAGAAATTAACGTGAAACAAAAAAAAAACTTTCACCCTTTTCACATAAATTGCATCAAAAATAAAAGTCTTTTAAGAAATTACGTACACTAAACGAAGTACTCTCTCCGAAGTGCTCGGAGTATCAAAAAACTAGGCGAACCTATAAAAAGCTAACCTCGCAACAAAAAAAACTATCTGAAAACAAGCGTACAGAGTGCCTAAAATTTATTAGCTATAATTAAAAGCGAATTCATTATCAAGAGCAGAGACGTCCACCCTATAAGCGCAGCTACGGTTTGTGTTCTTAATTTTCCGTACTTTCTTCCAAACGACTACTTCAAAGGAACCTTTACCCTACTCTTCCGATAAAAGCCCTGCGCTACCTCATTAGGAAAGATTTTCCAAAAATGCCAGTACAATTAAAAGTCAATTTCTTTGTTTACTCAGGCAAAACCAGATGATGCATCGCAATTAAAACCCTTGAACTATACGCATTAATGACTTGCAATTACGAATGTATTATTTGTGTGGTCAGGTTGTTTTTTTGTCTATCTATGGGAGGTATATTTTTTGGATGTAGGTGGAATTAAAAACTGTGGCCACAAAAGTAGCTTCAGAATAGCCGGAAATAATATAAATCATATAGATCTTTGAATGTGATAAAGATAATAGAATGTTCATCGATTTTTGTGGAGAATTTCGGTAATTGTGTAATAAGAGTTTTGTTGTTAAGGTACAGCTACACTCTACGTTTATGAGTGATGGCAACAGCCTTGGCGATTTTTTTGGTGCACTTCTAAAGTCGCCAAGGAAACAATTATTTCCTAACTCTTTTTCTGTCACAAATTTTTTCTTTTTACAACACACTTTTTAAACACATTACAGAACGTTTTAAAAAGAATATTTTTTTTAAACTTTCACAAAAAGTAGTAAGCTTAACTTAAGCACATATCAAAACACATTTGTGAACCAGCAGAGAAACTAAGCTACGAATGTTGGGTAAGAATACCCTGAAACTGATACAATTACACTAAATACAGTGGGCATGTTAAAAAAGAAAAAGATTAACAAAAGAAAAAAGCAAGAAATAATACAACCTGATAACGTCAGAATTATTTCGTAAAAAAATAATGAAAATGAAAATGGTCAAAAAACAAAACTCTTAATCTATTCGTGAAAAAAAAAACTATTGTAGTAAAATAAAAAATCCACAACTGTCAAAATACAAATAAATGGAGCAATGGTATCACAGAAAACGATTTAAAAGGACCAATGCAATCAAAGGATATTTTTAAAACAAAATAACCACTGGGAGGAAAGAAAAAATTTCAAACGAATCAATGAAATCAAACGACTTTAACGGATTTTGGAAGAACTTTCTAGAATATTCAAAAAGAAAATTGAAAGTTTCTGTTTGCTGAGGTTGCCATGAAAACCACAACAACCGTAACGAAGGATGGGTTACCTTAAATTATCGTAACTCGCTACTATAAGTGCGCCAAAAAAATCGCCAATCCGTTACCATCACATTTTTCAGGAACATTTTTCAGGAGGACTGAGAATTGCAATATTAGTATTTCAGCTAAAGATAAGATATTTTGCTTCCTTTTTGATGCTTCAATATCAACTAACTGTCAAGAAATTAAATGCTCACCAGCATTACAACACTTGTCATTTACAACGATAAGTGTTTGGTAGGAAAATTAATCGAAATGTCCTACCCCATTCGAAATTCCGGTTGAGTGCTGATTTGGTCCGAATTTTGTCCACTACACTATGAAGATACTGCATTTCATGAAATTAGACAAACGCAAAGAAGACAGGAATAGCGATTAAAAGTTAAATGGAATATAATTAAAAGTATGGAACAGCTACACTCTACGTTTATGAGCGATGGCAACGGCCTTGGCGATTTTTTTGACGCACTTCTAAAGTTGCCAAGGAAAAAGTTATTTCCTAACTTTATTTCTGTCACAAATTTCTTTTTTTACAACACACTTTTTGAACACATTTCAGAATGTTTTAAGAAGTATATTTTTTTAAAACCTGTTACAAAAAGTAGTAAGCTTAAGCACGTATCAAAACACATTTGTGAACCAGCAGAGGAACTAAGCTACGAATGTTGGATAAGAATACCCTGAAACTTATCAATTACACTAAATACAGTGGGCATGTTGAAAAAAAGAAGATTTACAAAAGGAAAAAAACAAGAACTAATACAACCTGATAACGTCCGAATTCTTTCGTAAAAAAAATAATGAAATCGAAAATGGTAAAAAAAAAAAAACTCTTAATACTTTCGTGAAAAAAAAAACTATTATAATAAAATAAAAATTCCACAACTATCAAAATACAAATAAATGGACCAATGGTATCACAGAAAACGATTTAAAAGGACCAATGCAATCATAGGATAATTTTAAAACAAAATAACCAATGGTTGGAAAGAAAAAATTTCAGACGAATCAATGAAATCAAACGATTTTAACGGATTTTGGAAGAACTTTCTAGAATATTCAAAATGAAAATTGAAAGTTTCCGTTTGCCGAAGTTGCCATGAAAACCACAACAACGGTAACGAAAGATGGGTTGCCTTAATTTATCGTAACTCACTACTAGAAGTGCGCCAAAAAAATCGAAAAGTCGTTGCCATCAGTCATAAACGTAGAGTGTAGCTGTACCAAAAGTATTAATGTGTATACAAAATTTAGAATGACAGAAAAAAGAAGGGAATCCAACTGCTCGTATCAATCAGTCATCATAATTATATCTTTAGAATCTTTCTCTAACATCGCAACAGCGTTGCCATTCACAGTTGCGTAGTAGTTCACTGAGATGTTCTGGTAGACTAGTACTCGAATTGCTAGTTCGTTTTCGACAACACTCATTAGAACCGCAGATATTTTTAATTATAAGCGCTAATGGACCAATGGTTGTATTGACAGAAATTAAAATTTGAAAAGTAAAAGCAGAGATGATAGTTTTAGACATCAATAACGTCGGGAAATATTCCCTCTGAAGCAACTTATAAAACAGCTTATGTACTCGGATAAAAAGTAAAACCATTTAAGGATGTAGACATCGTGCAAAAATGTATTGTTTAAGTTGTTGGCTGCTTAAACCCCTCAATACTTCAAAGTACTAACAGCTATCTCTTTCTAGAACCTTAATTAATAGGCAGCATTAATTAACCTTCAGGAACACACATATTCAATCGCTTTGAATGAATTAACTGACACTACTGACTGATCGTAGGCACGCTACGTGTGGTTTCAACTGAAACAAACTGCTTGACACAAACTGAAATTAATTAAGTACAGTACGATTGAGAACCATTATTTATGGTCACTTTAAACCTCCTCCTTGGCAGGAACGATTTAGAACGATAACGGGGGAAAAATCCTAAACTACAATTCGAGAGCTTCAAATTGCAGTTACTTCATTAACATATCGTCTGGTGCTTAAGGTGTTAGCCTCGAGATCGGAAGGTGCCTGGTTCGAATCCGGGTCAGTGCATGAATATTTGTAAGCGTATGGTGTTGAGGTAGCTGGTGCACCTTAAATCTGTAGTAGCCGAAAAATCTCACGTTGGGATGATGTGAAAGTTTGAAGAGTGGGGTGCCAGCTCAGGTATTGCACCGTCATTTGACCATGGTTAAAATAACGTGGCGTTATCCTTGGATTTTCCCCTTAGGAGATTGATTCCGAACCTTCGTCAATAGCCCGTTGTGTTGCTCTAGTACAGTGTTTCCCAAACTTTTGACAGATGTGTACTCCTTCTATAATTTTTTAACGCTGAGTACCACTCGTCAAACAAATGGATGTATTTTAATATCATTCAAAATGTTTGTGTGTTTTTTTTTTTTTTTTTAAATTTTTTTTGTGACATACACAAAATAATAAGAAAAGAGAAATAAAATTATTCATAATAAAATATAAATAAATGTAAAATTATAAATAACATTTATTTGGATCAATGAGAAGGATGGAATTGTTTGTGCTGAGATAACAGATCGTCATAATTTGGTTCCCTGGTTGTTAATTTTAATCTGAGATATGGTTCCACGTCCTATAGTCTATTCCTTTTTTTCGACTTAATGTCTAAAAATTCTGAAAAAACAACTTCACATAAATATGGAAAAGTAAAGATGTATTTTAGAACTTTTTCTGTTATAACCGGATATACAAGTTGCATTTGTAACCAGAATGATGTTAAAGTACTCTCCTTATGTTTATTTTTCAAGAATCCGTCTGTAGCCGATTCCTACAATTGCTCTTCTTCTGTATGCGATAAATCTTCTGGTGTTGATGTCGTGTTAATGTTAAACGGATATCTTATCCATTCAATATTTTTGGTTAAATCAGGAAAATAGTTTTTAAGCCCTCTTGCAAAACTCTCCAAATGCTGCGTTATGCATTTCAGAGTATCAGCATCAATTTTAGAAGTCGGACTTGTTATAAACTCATGAAGAGAGGGAAACGAGTCTACTTCTCCATTTCCAACTCTCTTTTGCCATAACTTTAGTTTTGCGATGGCAGCGTTCACTTAATCTTGAACGTGAAACAATGAAATTTCTTGACTTGTAACGATAAGTTGAGGCAATTTAAAACAGAGAATATATCTGCTATGCTACTTTAACAAGCCATTTCCAGTCATGTAAACGATTTCTCAACTCAAATCTATCATTAAGAAAACATTGAAGTTCATGTCTAAGTTCAAACAATCGATTTATAATTTTTCCTCGAGATAGCCATAGAACATCGGTATGATAAAGAAGCTGGGTATGACTACTTCCCCTTTCTTCGCATATTTGTGAAAAAAGTCGTGCATTCAAATTACGGTTTTTAATGTAGTTAACGATTTTCACGCTTTCATACAGAACTTTCTGTAGATCAGCGGGCATCTTACGTGATGCCAAAGCCTCTCTGTGTATGTAACAATGTGTGAATATGACAATTGGGGCAACATTTTTGAATTCTTGCAACGAGTCCTTTATTACATTCCGCAGATCATATTTGCATAAGACATGCAGATTGCATTGTGACATTTATTACATTCATAATTTGCCATCCTTCTCAAACCCGTTTTCCACATACTTAAGGAAAAAGCCACAAATTTTGCATGGTGCAGTCATGAAATTAATAAAATAAACAACTGTGATATTAAAACACAGATATTACGTACCTTTATATGTGTAATGCATTCAGGCGCAATGTACCTGAGAGATCAGAATGACGCTAACAGGTGTCCACGAAGCGCGCGAATAAAATTAAAAGGTTGGATCCAAACATCCGGTAAAGATAAGAGACTACTAGAATAAGCAGATTTCTACCCCTTCTACGAGAGGAGTGGGGAACGGTTGCACCCGACGAAGGGTTAACGAAGTAAATTGTTTCTGTAACATAGTGTGGTATATTTGCACCGTGTCACTCTGGACCATCTCACGCCTCACAAGACTGTCTTGACTTGACTCATGATAACATAGAATTAGGCGCAGCTAAGCACAGTGCAGTGCATATCCCTACCAAACTCCGGCGCAACGTGTACCCCCACCAAACTCTCCCCGTACCCCTGGGGGTACGCGTATCACACTTTTGGAAACACTATCTAATACAACGTTAATTAGCCGACCAACCGGTCTAGTGGTCAAGGTGTTGGCTTCTGGATCGGAAGGTTCCTGGTTCAAATCCGGGTCAGGGCATGGATGTAAATTGTGCTGTCCTTTGTTAGGGTCAATGATGGTCCAACCACTGGGTGCCCCTTCACAAGTGACCATCACTTCTGGCCTTGTATAAGGCTACAATGACTTCGGTTAATTCTGTACTGTATTGCATTTCTGTATTGTATTATGTATTGTATTTGTCTTTGCAATCTGTACCCAGCCTTGCCATTGGATAAAAAAAAAAAAACGTTAATTATAATTACTTTATTATTAATGTGTCATATTTTCTGAGGTGGTCGATCAAAGTGTTTTTAATAGAAAATGTGTTCCGATTTCTTAAAACTAGTACGCTGTTGATGCAAATATTTAAAATTATGTAAAAATATTTCCTTATTAATTTCCTTTTCAACCCTGTCCCTTAGAAAAATCTCAATTTCGCGAATCATGTAAGTCTGTAGTGAAGGAAACACTGGTACACAGCAATCTACTTCTTAGTAGAAATATCCTTGTTGTGTAGAACTGCAGAAATACCACGGGGCATGGACTCCAAGAGCTCGCGGAAGTATTCTGTAGGCAATAAATACTTCCTGCAGATTGGTCTGCAATTTTTTTTAAAAATGCAAGATATCTGTGTTCCACAAGTCTTGACATTCCAAGTTATGATGAAAGAAACACTCATCTGAGTTTTGGGTTTTGCTTTTACCATCTAAATCACTAGATCTCAAGGTTATCTAACGAAGGAATACAGCGCAACGTGCTCACTCACTATCCACAGCACGTTGAACGGCATATGTTTAATAACCTCGAGATCTAGTGACTTAAACGGTAAAGGCCAAACCTCACACTTATGGTGGCTCCACACCAACGGCGACAGCAACAAAGACAGGCAACATTTTGTTGCTTGTCTCTGTCGCTGTTAAAAAAGTCTTCACACCGCGAGTGACAATAATTTATTTGCTCATGCGCATAATCTATTTCGAAAGCCAAATATTTATTTGATTATTTATTCTTCTTGCAAGATGGATGACAGATCACGTCCGCATTTAACAAAACTCCTTTTACAGCGAAGATGATTGCCAAAGAAATTAAAATTTCTTCCATGGTATTTCCGTATATTTCACTGTATTAGTTCGCTGAAACCAAAGCTATAGAGAAAGCTTAGCTAGAACGTCAACAAAAACAAAAACGCTGGTAGCGAGAGTCACAATCTTTATTCTGATTGGCTTTTGGCATGGCGACAAAAGTTGAACTTCTTCCAAGACTTGAAAGCGCAGCGACAGAGACAAACCGGCAGAAATAAAATTTGTTTGTAATACGCATGCGCAATAGCGAAGAAACATGTATTTTGTCGCTGTCGCCGTTGGTGTGAAGCCACCATTAGATAAGTGTTTCTTTAATCATAATTTGGCATGTCAAGACTTTTATGGAGGGTTATTGTCCTGTTAGAAGACGCAAAACACATCAGAATGAAAACCGGACTGAGAAATGTATTTACAACAGTAACAAGAGACTGATATCATAGATCTAGGTTTCTCAGAAGGATACTCAAAAACTGAAGTTCCTCCTGATGTAAATTGGTCCTGCTTATGTATTTGCATTTGGAGATACCTTTATATTATGCAGTAACGAAATACGTAGATTTATAATAAACGTTACTTCATTTCTTGAACACAATTAATCTAGATTTGTAATGACTACAACATATAGTCAATCGAAACTTAAAATAAAATTATGATTTGTTCTTCAAGTTGTACTTATAAATAATCCAATGCAATTTACAATTATTGTAACCTTCTCTATTTTATAACCTATTATTCTTAAGTAAAAAATATATTTAGGAATTATAATAGTAAATGAATAATCCAAAGTCAAAATCTAAAAAGAGATAGCTCGATTTTTGGCGAGGGGCAACATTAAATCCAAACAAGGGAATAAATACAGTCCATTCCAGCTCATTGGTATCCCCGAAAATAGTATCTCTCCATAGTATATTTAAATAGTTTATGGCCATTCAGTAATAGAAGAACGAGCTCGCAGTTCAGTCACAACGACAATCTTTTGTCTTCCCAGTAACGATCTTCTTTCGCTTCCCCCTACCAATTCCGCTCTGTCGCGAGTTGCTATGACAACGTCTTCACAAAAGTCGTCTTCTTGCGTCATTCAGGTCGCCAGAGTTACCTGGATAAAGTAATGTTTTCCAGAGGAATTTCCAGGTAGAATGATGCGTAAAGCAGATGGCAGTGGCAAAGTGGTAAATTTCCAGATTTCTTTTACCGTCCCGCGGGAAGCTGCTCGCTATCAATACGTTCCTTTCAACCCCTTTGACTGATAAAAAAAAACATAAATGGAAAGAAATCTTGACGTTTTACCGGGTACATCTATTTATAGAATTAAATTTCTCCATTACACCTTAAAATGATGAGAAATATCTCTAAAAACTGCTTATATTTTTAGCTTACAGTTTATACGGGCCTCAGTTACCAGAAGAGCATCTGACTAGGAACTGGAGGGTTGCGAGTTCGAAGCTCAGTTCAGCTAAAGACTGCCTGGCTGGAGCATGTTAAATCTGTCGGGGTCTCAAATGTCCTCATGTTTGCATGTTGCGTATGAGTGGAGAGTGGGGTGCCATATCAATTAATATTTTCGTCATCTGACCGTGGTTCAAAATTACGAGATGCTGTTCCATGATCTTTCCCCTTTGGGATTGATCCCGAACCGTCGCTAATAGTCTGTTGTGTTGCTCCAGTGTGACGTTAATAAACTAAATATAGTTTATATTTACAGACTGCTTCACTTTTAATTTAATTTTCTTTAATTTAATTAATTGTTATTTAAAATAATTTATTGTATACATATTAAGGTTAAAGACAACGAGTGACTAAGTCTAAACCAGATAATTTTATTAAAGACTGCCTTCTACATAGAGGCTGGGGCATATTAAATCTGTCGGGATCTTTGGCATTGATCCCGAACCGTCGCTAATAGTCTGTTGTATTGCTCCAGTGTGACGTTAATAAACTAAATATAGTTTATATTTACAGACTGCTTCACTTTTAATTTAATTTTCTTTAATTTAATTAATTGTTATTTAAAATAATTTATTGTATACATATTAAGGTTAAAGACAACGAGTGACTAAGTCTAAACCAGATAATTTTATTAAAGACTGCCTTCTACATACAGGCTGGGGCATATTAAATCTGTCGGGATCTTTGGCATTGATCCCGAACCGTCGCTAATAGTCTGTTGTGTTGCTCCAGTGTGACGTTAATAAACTAAATATAGTTTATATTTACAGACTGCTTCACTTTTAATTTAATTTTCTTTAATTTAATTAATTGTTATTTAAAATAATTTATTGTATACATATTAAGGTTAAAGACAACGAGTGACTAAGTCTAAACCAGATAATTTTATTAAAGACTGCCTTCTACATAGAGGCTGGGGCATATTAAATCTGTCGGGATCTTTGGCATTGATCCCGAACCGTCGCTAATAGTCTGTTGTATTGCTCCAGTGTGACGTTAATAAACTAAATATAGTTTATATTTACAGACTGCTTCACTTTTAATTTAATTTTCTTTAATTTAATTAATTGTTATTTAAAATAATTTATTGTATACATATTAAGGTTAAAGACTACGAGTGACTAAGTCTAAACCAGATAATTTTATTAAAGACTGCCTTCTACATAGAGGCTGGGGCATATTAAATCTGTCGGGATCTTTGGCATTGATCCCGAACCGTCGCTAATAGTCTGTTGTATTGCTCCAGTGTGACGTTAATAAACTAAATATAGTTTATATTTACAGACTGCTTCACTTTTAATTTAATTTTCTTTAATTTAATTAATTGTTATTTAAAATAATTTATTGTATACATATTAAGGTTAAAGACTACGAGTGACTAAGTCTAAACCAGATAATTTTATTAAAGACTGCCTTCTACATAGAGGCTGGGGCATATTAAATCTGTCGGGATTTTTGGCATTGATCCCGAACCGTCGCTAATAGTCTGTTGTATTGCTCCAGTGTGACGTTAATAAACTAAATATAGTTTATATTTACAGACTGCTTCACTTTTAATTTAATTTTCTTTAATTTAATTAATTGTTATTTAAAATAATTTATTGTATACATATTAAGGTTAAAGACAACGAGTGACTAAGTCTAAACCAGATAATTTTATTAAAGACTGCCTTCTACATAGAGGCTGGGGCATATTAAATCTGTCGGGATCTTTGGCATTGATCCCGAACCGTCGCTAATAGTCTGTTGTATTGCTCCAGTGTGACGTTAATAAACTAAATATAGTTTATATTTACAGACTGCTTCACTTTTAATTTAATTTTCTTTAATTTAATTAATTGTTATTTAAAATAATTTATTGTATACATATTAAGGTTAAAGACTACGAGTGACTAAGTCTAAACCAGATAATTTTATTAAAGACTGCCTTCTACATAGAGGCTGGGGCATATTAAATCTGTCGGGATCTTTGGCATTGATCCCGAAAGGTCGCTAATAGTCTGTTGTATTGCTCCAGTGTGACGTTAATAAACTAAATATAGTTTATATTTACAGACTGCTTCACTTTTAATTTAATTTTCTTTAATTTAATTAATTGTTATTTAAAATAATTTATTGTATACATATTAAGGTTAAAGACTACGAGTGACTAAGTCTAAACCAGATAATTTTATTAAAGACTGCCTTCTACATAGAGGCTGGGGCATATTAAATCTGTCGGGATCTTTGGCATTGATCCCGAACCGTCGCTAATAGTCTGTTGTATTACTCCAGTGTGACGTTAATAAACTAAATATAGTTTATATTTACAGACTGCTTCACTTTTAATTTAATTTTCTTTAATTTAATTAATTGTTATTTAAAATAATTTATTGTATACATATTAAGGTTAAAGACTACGAGTGACTAAGTCTAAACCAGATAATTTTATTAAAGACTGCCTTCTACATAGAGGCTGGGGCATATTAAATCTGTCGGGATCTTTGGCATTGATCCCGAACCGTCGCTAATAGTCTGTTGTATTGCTCCAGTGTGACGTTAATAAACTAAATATAGTTTATATTTACAGACTGCTTCACTTTTAATTTAATTTTCTTTAATTTAATTAATTGTTATTTAAAATAATTTATTGTATACATATTAAGGTTAAAGACAACGAGTGACTAAGTCTAAACCAGATAATTTTATTAAAGACTGCCTTCTACATAGAGGCTGGGGCATATTAAATCTGTCGGGATCTTTGGCATTGATCCCGAACCGTCGCTAATAGTCTGTTGTATTGCTCCAGTGTGACGTTAATAAACTAAATATAGTTTATATTTACAGACTGCTTCACTTTTAATTTAATTTTCTTTAATTTAATTAATTGTTATTTAAAATAATTTATTGTATACATATTAAGGTTAAAGACTACGAGTGACTAAGTCTAAACCAGATAATTTTATTAAAGACTGCCTTCTACATAGAGGCTGGGGCATATTAAATCTGTCGGGATCTTTGGCATTGATCCCGAACCGTCGCTAATAGTCTGTTGTATTGCTCCAGTGTGACGTTAATAAACTAAATATAGTTTATATTTACAGACTGCTTCACTTTTAATTTAATTTTCTTTAATTTAATTAATTGTTATTTAAAATAATTTATTGTATACATATTAAGGTTAAAGACTACGAGTGACTAAGTCTAAACCAGATAATTTTATTAAAGACTGCCTTCTACATAGAGGCTGGGGCATATTAAATCTGTCGGGATCTTTGGCATTGATCCCGAACCGTCGCTAATAGTCTGTTGTATTGCTCCAGTGTGACGTTAATAAACTAAATATAGTTTATATTTACAGACTGCTTCACTTTTAATTTAATTTTCTTTAATTTAATTAATTGTTATTTAAAATAATTTATTGTATACATATTAAGGTTAAAGACAACGAGTGACTAAGTCTAAACCAGATAATTTTATTAAAGACTGCCTTCTACATAGAGGCTGGGGCATATTAAATCTGTCGGGATCTTTGGCATTGATCCCGAACCGTCGCTAATAGTCTGTTGTATTGCTCCAGTGTGACGTTAATAAACTAAATATAGTTTATATTTACAGACTGCTTCACTTTTAATTTAATTTTCTTTAATTTAATTAATTGTTATTTAAAATAATTTATTGTATACATATTAAGGTTAAAGACTACGAGTGACTAAGTCTAAACCAGATAATTTTATTAAAGACTGCCTTCTACATAGAGGCTGGGGCATATTAAATCTGTCGGGATCTTTGGCATTGATCCCGAACCGTCGCTAATAGTCTGTTGTATTGCTCCAGTGTGACGTTAATAAACTAAATATAGTTTATATTTACAGACTGCTTCACTTTTAATTTAATTTTCTTTAATTTAATTAATTGTTATTTAAAATAATTTATTGTATACATATTAAGGTTAAAGACAACGAGTGACTAAGTCTAAACCAGATAATTTTATTAAAGACTGCCTTCTACATAGAGGCTGGGGCATATTAAATCTGTCGGGATCTTTGGCATTGATCCCGAACCGTCGCTAATAGTCTGTTGTATTGCTCCAGTGTGACGTTAATAAACTAAATATAGTTTATATTTACAGACTGCTTCACTTTTAATTTAATTTTCTTTAATTTAATTAATTGTTATTTAAAATAATTTATTGTATACATATTAAGGTTAAAGACAACGAGTGACTAAGTCTAAACCAGATAATTTTATTAAAGACTGCCTTCTACATAGAGGCTGGGGCATATTAAATCTGTCGGGATCTTTGGCATTGATCCCGAACCGTCGCTAATAGTCTGTTGTATTGCTCCAGTGTGACGTTAATAAACTAAATATAGTTTATATTTACAGACTGCTTCACTTTTAATTTAATTTTCTTTAATTTAATTAATTGTTATTTAAAATAATTTATTGTATACATATTAAGGTTAAAGACAACGAGTGACTAAGTCTAAACCAGATAATTTTATTAAAGACTGCCTTCTACATAGAGGCTGGGGCATATTAAATCTGTCGGGATCTTTGGCATTGATCCCGAACCGTCGCTAATAGTCTGTTGTATTGCTCCAGTGTGACGTTAATAAACTAAATATAGTTTATATTTACAGACTGCTTCACTTTTAATTTAATTTTCTTTAATTTAATTAATTGTTATTTAAAATAATTTATTGTATACATATTAAGGTTAAAGACTACGAGTGACTAAGTCTAAACCAGATAATTTTATTAAAGACTGCCTTCTACATAGAGGCTGGGGCATATTAAATCTGTCGGGATCTTTGGCATTGATCCCGAACCGTCGCTAATAGTCTGTTGTATTGCTCCAGTGTGACGTTAATAAACTAAATATAGTTTATATTTACAGACTGCTTCACTTTTAATTTAATTTTCTTTAATTTTATTAATTGTTATTTAAAATAATTTATTGTATACATATTAAGGTTAAAGACAACGAGTGACTAAGTCTAAACCAGATAATTTTATTAAAGACTGCCTTCTACATAGAGGCTGGGGCATATTAAATCTGTCGGGATCTTTGGCATTGATCCCGAACCGTCGCTAATAGTCTGTTGTATTGCTCCAGTGTGACGTTAATAAACTAAATATAGTTTATATTTACAGACTGCTTCACTTTTAATTTAATTTTCTTTAATTTAATTAATTGTTATTTAAAATAATTTATTGTATACATATTAAGGTTAACGACAACGAGTGACTAAGTCTAAACCAGATAATTTTATTAAAGACTGCCTTCTACATAGAGGCTGGGGCATATTAAATCTGTCGGGATCTTTGGCATTGATCCCGAACCGTCGCTAATAGTCTGTTGTGTTGCTCCAGTGTGACGTTAATAAACTAAATATAGTTTATATTTACAGACTGCTTCACTTTTAATTTAATTTTCTTTAATTTAATTAATTGTTATTTAAAATAATTTATTGTATACATATTAAGGAGACAACGAGTGACTAAGTCTAAGCCAGATAATTTTATTAACCCTTCTTTGCATGATTTTTTCTTTATTGGTGAAATAAATCAAAGTGGTATAATTCATGCTCAAAATTAAAGAAGAATGGTTAAAAAAAATCTTAGTATATATTTATAATATAAATTTAGCAAAAAACGATATGGTGGTATCATGTGGTATTTTTTAAATTAAACGCAAACTTTTTCAGAAATTGCTCTTAAAATAACAGAAACACATGTTACAAACCTTTCTTCCACTCATTTTCACTTTTTTAGCAATAGAAATTCAAATATAATAAAACAAAATTAAAAACGAAATCATACGTTTATTGCAACTACAACAAACAGCGGAATGACAACTTCAAGCTCGTTTTACTGATAGTGACACTTGCTTATTTTTGACAGCTATGTTTTTTTTATGCAATGGACATTAAAAAGGTATCCAGACACGATCAACTTAAAGTGAACTTGTTCTTTTATATAATTTTTGGGCATTCAATGTTATGATGGAAATTTCCACCATTATGCAAAGAAGGGTTAAAGACTAATTCGTATTCATGAGTCAAATTATGCATCCACGCTTCTTTACAGGATGCAACTCATTTCAGTTCCTAGCAGGAAAAGTAACAGATTTGCAATCGTACACGGGGTCTGGTGCATGTTAAATCTGTGGACTCAAATGTACAAACCTCACGTTGGCGTGATTTGAAAATTTGGGTGTCATGGTCTGACGACCTTATCATCAGACCGAGGCTCAAAATTACGATAGGTGGTTCTCGTATAGTTCCCATCCAGTTTGTTCCCGTAACGTAGTCAATAGCCCGGTGTGTTGCTCCAGTGCCACATTAATTCATTTTCCAATTACTAACTATGATGCTGAGGATGTAAATGAAGAATTGATAGGTTGGTCTTTATTGTGGAAGGGCCATATTTGGTCAAACTTCTTCGAACGCAAGGCGGAACACAGACAATATCAAGTAAATGACAGACATTCGAACCCTTAGTGACACAGAGGAGAGGAATATATTCTCACAAACTTCCTCACACTGCCAAAGTGTGGTTCAAAGGAAGCAAGGGAAGTAGGAAACATAAGACGAAATTAATTTAAAACTAAATGAATTAACGGAATATATTATAGGTACTACATCATTATTATTGTTACATTATTTCTGAAGTGTCATTGGTTTAGAGTTTGGAGTAGATACAAACCAAACTATAAATATGAATGCAAACTCCTCAAACTTATATACAACTGTAGCAAATGCCAGAAAGAAATTAATATGTGCTAGAAAAAATTCTAACTTGTAATGTGAAAAGTGTTTTGATATCCCAGGTATTAGTTCCTAAAGCAGTTGGCAACATTTCCACCATAACCTTTTTCTAACATTCGTAGTAGCTGTTTGTGTAAAGTTCAAAGAAATAGTGTTTTAAAAAAGTCGAATTGCAAAATTAATTTTTCCGATTTATACAAACTTTACGACGGTTTATGCAAAGTGCTGTATGAAAATTAAGTCAATACCAAAGTTAAAAATTTAATTAGTTTTAGTAAAAATAATTTTCTTTTCAATCTCTCTCATTAGAATTAAATTTTTATAGAAAACACAAATAGTTATGACAATCATCTTTCCTCGGGGATTGTCTTGATGAATTTTACCTTACCATGATTAATACTAAGATACCCAAATTCTACAGTTGTGGCAATTGCCATATCCTTTTAAACGAATTGTTTGTTCGTTATTAATCATAATTAGCACCATCATCTGCTCCTGTATTTAGAGTCTAAATGTATGAATTTTTTGAGCCATAACGCACACAAAATGTCAACTTTAACTTGTCCAACGAATTCATCATGTTTGGATGGTCGTCAGAAATGATTTCACATCCAAGCAGGATTTAGTTTTCATACAGTAAAAAAAAATATAATGCACAAATTTCACCCATATACTTGCCACTTTTCAACAAATTTCAAATTTAGAGGGTTTTTTTAGACAAAGGCTAAAGGAGATTTTTTATCTATAATATACTCACTTTACTTTTAAAATTGTCATTAATCCTTCCCGCGTAACGACTTTTACAACAAAGCTAAAGATTCAAAAGGAACTGCGATATTTTGAACCGTTTTGTAAAACATGTTCTTGGTATACTTGAAAAATTATTTCACCAGTTTTTCAAGCAATTTTAATGTAATACATCCTCTTTTGAACATATTTCAATTTATTTCTATTCTGATCATTATCTTTTAGACCCTTATAAGGTAAGTATTTTAAACCTCGCACTAAAGCAACACAACTCGCTAATGCCGACGGTCTGGGATCAAACCCGAAGTGAAAGATTCAAGGACAACACCACGTAATTTTGAGCCATGGTCAGATGACGAGGTCACACCGGATGTGGCACTCCACTCTCCAAACATCAATACAATGCCAACGTTAGGATATTTGAGGCCACAATAGATTTAACCCTTGAACATGACGGTCTTTGTTTGGATTCGAACTCGCATCTCTCCGGTTTATGATCCTTAATTTTTCTGTGCCCTAGATATTTATCCGAGTGTCACTATATTTTCAGACGTAAAGTTTAGAAAAACAGTCTCTGAATTGTGAGTTCTAAACTAGAGATATATTAAATATATTGTTCTTTACAAGAACGTTTAACTCACAAGCTTTCTTCAAAAGCTTGTTATTTTGCTGAAGTTAGACGTTAATTCACTTACCAATCCACCCAACAGGTTTTCGTTTTGTCCCAATCAGCTTTGCGATTTCTTTGAGTATAAAACGTATTAAAGAGTTACACTTTCAGCTGTTAATTTGGAGTTCAATTTGCAAGATGCAGGTACCTGGTATTTTTTAATTAACTTCGCACTGGAGAGGAATATTGGCGACGGTCCGGGATAAATCCCCGAAGGGAAAGATACGTAAACAATAAGACGTAATTTTCAACAACGATCAGATGATGAGCTCAAACTGATATAGCACCCCACTCTCCAAACTTTTACACTACGCCAAAGTGAGAACATTTGAGGCGACTACGATTTAACGTGCACCTAGATGTGGGAAAATGATAAATAAAAAGAACGTTGGAATTACCTAACGGATAGGCTAAAAAACGAAAGTTTTTCAAAGTGCTAAGTTTAGCGAAGTGTCTCTGTACTTGCGAGCTCCAAAGTACAATGAACTATAAAATATTTAGGACAACACAAGCACCCTTCACTCACAGGCCTTGCGTTCACTCGAAATAAGCTTTGGTATTTCTTTGCGTACAAAACTTAAGGACTAATTACATTTCCAACTGTTACTTGCAGTTAAATCACTTGGATTTGGGAGTATGATACAAAAGGGGTGCTGCAGAATTATCGAACCGATGTTTAAAAACACAACTATAAGTTAGCAGCAAAGTCTAGCGAAGTGTCTCTGGAATTGAGATCTCGAAGCTACAATGAACTGTAAAATATGTAGACACATGCATGCTTGACGTACAGGCTTCGCTTTCTGTCCTTTATCGGAGCTTCGAAATTTCCTTTAGTGCAGAGCCTATGACTAAACACAAAAAGATTATAAGAGCAGGAGCGAGCAGTAAGTCTCTAAATTATATGCCATGGAACAATGGATAACTGTGAAAACTTAAATAAAGGAAAAGATGGTCCCTAGTAGGTTGTATGACCATCTCAAATACTGATGCAATCTTTGTGTTTACATATTGAGGTTTATGGCCTCCAGGGAATTTGAACACAAGTAAGCGATTTAAATCCACTTTCTGATTACGACACTTTAATAGTTTTTTTAAGCTCAGAGAAAAAACTTTTTTAGAGAAGCACCTGCGTGTGCATTTCATAGCTCAAAATTTCTGCCTTGCATCACGTATACCTTTTTTTTTTCCATTTCTCATTGGTCATCTTTCACGTTATGAGAAGTTTTGTTATCAAAAGGTCGGTGTCCCATGATGGAGTTAAGTTCGCAAACTGAGAATGATAATGCGGATCAGTTTATACTGTAACAGAACCTACTACTCTGTAAGAGCATCCAACGTCACAATTCAAAGATTTGAACATGCACCAGCATTCTACTGAGTAACCCCGATCATGGAAGTTGGCGCAGGCTGTTATGTTTGATTTTCAGGTTGAAATATTTTTAAAATAGTGGTGATCCTTAAAATTTACAGGCCAGTGTATTTCACGTTTCTTTGAGGTCATTATACCGTCATATACGTCATTTGGTTAGGTTCATCATAATACCGTAATATACGTTATTTCGTTAGGTTCATGATAATACCGTCATATCATGGACTCGGCTAATTCTATTATCATGAACAAAGTCAAATTTTTTTGATTGTGTTAAGGGGTCCCGGAATTCCGGTTGTAAGAGTAGCAGATCAGCATCCGGAGGTGTGTGAGTTCAAAACTCGATCCAACCAAATACCGTCATGTACGTCATGTTGATGCATATTAAATCTGTCATGGTCTCAAATGCACTCGAGTTGGTGTGGTGTGAACGTTTGAAGCGTGAGCTCAGAAATTCATTTCGCTATTTGACCGTGCTTCAAAATAGCGATATATTATATTTTGCGAGAAGGTTCTTTGTTTATGTTAGCACTGAAAATACTTCTCATAGAAAAACTCATTTTCCTATGAGAAGCCGGATGTACACATTTTCCTATAGGAGGCCGGATGTACACATTTTCCTATGTGAGGCCGGATGTACGCATTTTCCTATGTGAGGCCAGATCTTTCCCTCCGCTAATGATCCTGGACCGTCACCAATAGCAAGTTGCCACAGTGTGACTTTAACTTAATTACCTACCTATTTCTATCACGTTAAAAGCACATGACTCAATAACAACGCTACTAATAATGGTTGGAGGGCACATAACAATTGAGGCTGGTGTAGTGAGCTGAAGAGGCAATGATAGTCTCGTACAAGATGTCTTTGAGTCGTCAAGATATCTGCAGTAGGGATGCGACATCTATGTCGATGTTTTCTAAACATTAATGTTTTAGAAAAAAACATCAATGTATTGGAGCCGATGTCGTATCATTAGTTGCTAAACCAGTTTTAAGAAATTGGGAAACAAGTTTAAACACACTGAATTTTAAAAACATCGATGGTTTGGGGACGATGTATTATCAACATCGATGTTTTAATTTTTAACATCGATGTTTTGTTGTCGATGTAGCATCACAAGTTTGTAAACCAGTTTCAAGAAATGGGGGGAAAGTTTAAATACACTGAATACACTTAAAAACATCGATGTTTCAAAACATCGATGTTTTTTGGTCGATATATTATCAACATCGATGTTTTAATTTTGAACATCGATGTTTTGCTATCAATGTCGCATCCCTATTCTGCAGTGGAAGGAATCAATTCATGTTAAGTGAAGTGATCGTGGCAACCATTCAACGGATTCATCACTGCCAATCCATCGTACGCTAAAATTATTCTTGAAAGTTCCTTGCGGACATACATCCCAATGTTAAATACGTGGTGTTTACCTCCCCTTAAATCATCCTTCTGGTGGTTGTCTCAAAGAGGTTTTTCGCATAAGCAAGATGGATCAGATCTTTATAAATGAGGTATCTCGTCATTGGTAAAAGGTGGCCTGATGAAAGATTTTCTTTACGATGACTCTGGAATGTCAAAAAAAAAAATTTTTTTTAGTTATGCAATTAATCTAATTACATTTTAGCAACTTGTTACACTGTTAATATTGTCGAGTATAAATAATTAAAAGTTCGAAGGAAGAAAATGTAAAGGCTTATTTAGAAAACAGAACCAAAGTATATATTAAAACACAGCACACAGAAGAAAAATTATAATGAAATGATAAATAAATAATAATCATTGTTAAATAAAATGATGATTGTGTAATTTTATGATTTGTAACAAGATGCTTCTTTAAAGATATATCGTCAATGGCCCACTGTGTTGCTCCAGTCCGAAGTTAATTAAAATGCCTACCTACCTTTAAAGTTCTACCATATACTTAATGAAATTCACATTTTAATAAAAAATTATCGTTATTTAGTAATATCGCCTTCCATTAAAGTTCATTGGCACTTTTGAATCTGGAATTCATTTGTTTCAATGTGATTCAACACTCCTATTGGGATCTTTACAAAATCTCTAGCGACCAAAAAAGGGTATGATTTGTGGCACTTATATCTCGTAAACAATCAATGATAATCAAAAGATTTAAATGTTGATAGATAGAGGGCTTTTTTATCTTTAAAGGCATCTTTACAAAATATCTAGCGACCAAAAAAGGGTATGATTTGTGGCACTTATATCTCGTAAACAATCAATGATAATCAAAAGATTTAAATGTTGATAGATAGAGGGCTTTTTTCCGTAACTAAAGGGTGAGTAACAGAGTTGTGCATCGATGAGTGCAGAGGGAAAGCGCTTTTGCAAGAACATTGAAAATGGCTTCAACGTGCTGAGTTTGGGCAATGTAACTTTGCATCGGAAATAGATATGACGTTGAAATCGGTGTCGTTTTGTAGAGAATAATAAGATCTACGATATTAATTAGCAATATAAACCAGTAAAATTATATGGTTTAAGGTATAAGCCGATAATTTATGAATATTGTTTTACCTCTATCCTATGTAGTTGAAGAAAAAATTCTAAAGACGAAATAATTGAAAAGGAAATTTGTGCAAGATTTAAAAGGAATCAGAAAATTTGGAAATTTACAAATGCAGAACGATGCGGATTGCTTAGGGAGCTGACGTGCTCGGTTTTCTTGTGCTCTCTAAGCAATCTGCATCGTTGTTCTGCATTGGTCAATTTGTGTAGTTTGCAATAATTCCGTATACATATATATCAGTATTCTTACAGGGGAGTTCAATGTCGATGTTTCTGAAAACAAATCGCTTATCTCTACTATTATAAGAGGAAGTGTTTTTCTGTGTCTCTGTTTCTCTGTATGCAGTGTCCTGGCGAATCTATGGCACTTACAATAATGCAATTTGGCACACAGGTAGTCCTAATTTTTTGCGAATTCCGTATCCAGACCGAATTTTAAAACTTAATCTAGAACAATTTTTAGTTAATTTATTAGTTTTTTATTCCTTGAACCAACGTTTTCTACTTTTTTGGAACTGTGTCAAGTCTGAATTCAGTGTTCGTCGCGGATTTTATATGTTCAGCCCAATTTTTAAATTTTAATCTAAAAGATTTTTGTAATAATTTTTGGCTATTATTTATTACTAGCCACTTTTTGGCCATCACGGCTTTGCACGTGGTGTTGATTTGCGAAGCAAACCAAGTGGGTAGGCGTAGCAATCACTGAGGGTTGGCGAGCGTTAGAAAGCAGTGGTCACACCTAACCGCACGAAAAGAACTGTCAGGAGCAACTCCGTGCTGGCCACACATTGACAAGTAGACTATATACAACGTTTGAATCTGAAGTACACTTCTACATCAACCACTACTCCCAGGCAACACACCTGTATGTGAATGTAACCTTTGTACGAAACATCAATGTAAGCACTATATCGAAAAATACGCCTTTAATCATCTGCACGTCGTGTTCCAATAGCACCTCCAATTAACAAAATGATAACGATAACAATTGTTTTCTACGTTCTTTTCAGCGGTAACAAACAACGAGGTAGACAACGAAGATTTTACATCGACTACCAAAATGCTGCTTTATTATACAGATTGTAGTTACCTAAAAATGTAGTTTATTGCTGTTTTGAGTCAATATTTGGCATTTTATCTAACTGGCGTTGATAAATAAACCACAAAAAAAGTTGTTTTAATGATACTAATTCTTGATTCTTTTTTTTTTATGTCTTGATCTTGCACAGCTGCCAGTTACAACTAAAAAGTGCACAAAATTTAGAAATGCACAGTTAATTCATAGTGAAAGAAACAGAAAATGTCACTGCACGCGCGATCAACCAACACGAGTTTCCGTTTCATTCCCAATCATTAAAAATGTCGTCTGCCTCAAATATTTATAAATCGTTTACATTAAGCAAAGAACAAAAATAAGACTCGAAATGAATGAAGTATCAGAGCTGAACTACCAGAAAACAATCCTTGGGGAAATATAATTGCTTTGTAGCAGTACCGATAAAACAATCCAAGTAATCGTAATACTCAATACACGGTCTAGTTTTTCGAAAACTACCAAATTATGGTTGATTAAAAAAAACTTACTTAGGTTTTTTTATTAGCTTGAAACATCTAAATATCCGAACAAAGAAAAGTTTAATCCTTCATTCACTAAACTAATAAATTGTGTATAATATAGATTACATACCAAAAAAATATATGCACGCATAAAACATTGTCAATTGCACTAAAATATTTTATATTTCCCGTATGTCATGTTAATAAATTACTCAAACATATTGTCGAACGTTTAATAATGAATAAGAACTCTTCAATTTATTTTCAAAATGGTTCTGATATTTTATTCCCATTCCTTAAAAGCTTTTACCCGAATGAATGAGGCATTCTTTATCAAATAAATTTTCTTCATTCAAACTCCGGGAAGTATTCTCCAATAATTAAATAAATCGTAGAATGCATTTTCTCAAGTAATGCATTATTCAAATGAAACACCTTTCCATTACTGTCACCATTAATAAATGGAAGCTCTATCAAATGTAACACGCAATCACTCACCCGAAAAGGATGAAAAATGATTTCATTTTGGCCTTTAACTCTTGAAGGTAAAAGCAAGATGATATTTTTTTCAGATAAAAAGCTTTTAGTTTCGACGGTGCTAAAAAACCTTCTTTTAATGCTGTTATTTCATAACATTTCAAACAAATATTGTAGCTCTTTCAGTGCGGGGTGTAGTAGTCTGCGATGCAACCTGCAGGTTTCTCTGCCACATCTTAACTAGTTTATAGTGAAAGAAACAGAAAATGTCACTGCACGCGCGATCAACCAACACGAGCCCTATATATTGGTTATAAAATCCTAAAACCCCAAAAGCGAGCCATCCAGAAAGGTTAAAACTAATTTGATGTCCAAGTGGTTTGAAATGGGCATATTATCCATAAAGATTGCTAATGACGAGGTATCTTGTCATTACTAATCAGGATGCTGTTGCATTTTTATAACAGCGGTCAAGATCAGGTCAGTTTTTCCTAAGATTGAGATATCTCATTAATCAAGTTCTAGTCAGCTTTGCTATTGAAGGGATGCCTCGTCGTGATAACCACTAGATGTGTTAAGGACCATGCAGACAAGCCACAAAACCTATTTTGCATTTCTAAGCTGCGCAAAATCCAGGTTGCATACTACCTGGACGTTTCTCTCATAACTTTAACTAGTTTTAACCTTCTTCATCATGTATTTTCATAGGATATTTGCATTTACTAAGGTTGGAACATTTAACACTTTAACACATTAAAATATATGCGTGGTAAAGAACGTATTGTTCCATATGCCATCTGAACTTTTTCTTATTAGTTGTAATAGAAGAGTACTTAACAAGCTTATTTTTTATTGAAAGTGGAGGATAGTGGTTAATGGTCGCCTTGAAGGAAAACAGTTATGTATCGCCTAAATATTTCGACCCTAATGCAATAATTAATGTTAATTCATCTCACAACTTTCGCACTTCACGGATTTTCGAATTGGTAACCGCATCGAATATTAACCCAACATGTTATGTCGCCATTTTTAGTTCCATCACTCCATGAAACATGGTTGATGCATCTGTTATGAAGTTTGAAAATCTCGGAGTAATATTATTTCTCTGGAGCGAGAGAAAAAAAATAAATAATTATAGAGCATAGTTGTGATAGAACATTGTTTCTAAGGGGTTTGCAAAGGGGTTTGTGGTGGACATTTTGAAAAAATTATGTAAAACCTCAATAATATTTTAATATTTAGTTGTATATGGTTCGAAAACAATTTGTTTAAAAATTTAATAAGTCAACTTGTTAACCCTAAGTAAGATTACAAAGGAAACTGTTTTAATTTATTTTTATTAGCTAAGATTTCAGTAACAGTGCAAACTTTCGACGCAATTTCGAATGCCTTATTTTCATGAATGGAAGCAATGCGTGCTTCGCTATTTCCTTCGGTTATGCTGTACTTTAGTTTTCTAATTTGACATTTTGCTTAAGGAAATGTTCTATTAGAAACAATGTTCTATTAGAAATTTTCTATTAGAAATGTTCTATTAAAAATGTTCTATTAGAAACAATGTTCTGTTAGAAACAATAATCTATTAGAAACAATGATCTATTAGAAATTTTCTATTAGAAATTTTCTATTAGAAAGGTTCTATTAGAATCAATGTTCTATTAGAAACAATGTTTTGTTAGAAATGTTCAATTAGAATCCATGTTCTATTACAAACAATGTTCTGTTAGAATTGTTCTATTAGAATCAATGTTTTATTAGAAACAATGATCTGTTAGAAACAGTGTTCTATTAGAAACAATGTTCTATTAGAATCAATGTTCTATTAGAAACAATGATCTGTTAGAAACAGTGTTCTATTAGAAACAATGTTCTATTAGAAGTTTTCTATTAGAAATTTTCTATTAGAAATTTTCTATTAGAATCAATGTTCTATTAGAATCAATGTTCTATTAGAAACAATGCTTTGTTAGAAATGTTCAATTAGAATCCATGTTCTATTAGAAATAATGTTCTGATACAAACAATGTTCTATTAGAAATGTTCTATTAGAAATGTTCTATTGGAAATGTTCTATTAGAAAGAATTCTCTATAAGAAATGTTCTATTAGAAAAGTTATATTAGAAACAATCTTCTATTTGAAACAATGTTCTATTAGAAACAATGTTCTATTTGAAACAATGTTGTATTGAAAACAATGTTATTTTTGAAAAATTCTATTAGAAAGGTTCTATTAGAAACAATGGTTCGATTAAAAACAACATTCTA
The DNA here is from genome assembly GCA_947359465.1 of Metellina segmentata. Taxonomy (NCBI): domain Eukaryota; kingdom Metazoa; phylum Arthropoda; class Arachnida; order Araneae; family Tetragnathidae; genus Metellina; species Metellina segmentata. The sequence continues at coordinate 82,646,425 of OX375881.1, read as the reverse complement.
TTAGAAATGTTCTATTAGAAACAATGGTTCTATTAAAAACAATGCTCTATTAGAAATGTTCTATTAAAAATAATGTTCTATTAGAAACAAACTTCTATTCGAAACAATGTTCTATTAGAAATGTTCAATTCGAAACAGTATTCTATTCGAAACAATGTTCTATTAGAAATGTTCAATTCGAAACAGTATTCTATTCGAAACAATGTTCTATTAGAAATGTTCAATTCGAAACAGTATTCTATTAGAAACAATGTTCTATTAGAAATGTTCAATTCGAAACAGTATTCTATTAGAAACAATGTTCTATTATAAATGTTCTATTAGAAACAATGTTCTATTATAAATTTTCTATTAGAAATAATGTTCTATTATAAATGTTCTATTAGAAATGTTCTATTAGAAATGTTCTAAGAAACAATGTTCTATTAGAAATGTTCTTAGAAACAATGTTGTATTAAAAACAATGTTCTATTTGAAACAAAGTTCTATTAGAAACAACGTTATATCAGAAGCAATGTTCTTTCAAAAACAATGTTCAATTAGAAATAATGTTCTATTAAAAACAACGTTATATCAGAAGCAATGTTCTATTAGAAATGTTCTGTTAGAATAGTAGAAAGATAAAGATTTGAATTAAAATAGCCATGGGTATCCAAAAAAAGAACAAAGCCGAAAGCCATTGTTAATACTTGACAGAAGGAAATGGGAACTAAATCAACATTCACTCAGTGAACTTCAGTACAACTCTTATTTTACTTCAAACTTTCAGTACTCTAAACACGCTTTGAAATAAGTTCAGCACGGAAGGGCAAAAATCGTGACTAAAGCTCATTTCCTAGATTTAAATTACTTTTATCAACAAACAAATAATATACAATACCCTACAATAGTGGACCGGACGCCAGCGGATTTTATGCAAATTTGTCGGATTTTATGTCATGAAGAAGTGAAAAACTACGGTAGTTGGGACACGAGCTGCACACGTTGGTCATCCCCGTAAACTGACCGAACGGGATTGGCGTGTCCTGAAGCGTGAGGTTCGTAAGAACCGCAAAAAAAAAAAAAAAAAACATTCCAAATCATCAACAGTGAGTTTTAACAGGCAGCAGGGATTACAGAGCACCCCAATACTTTGAAGAAATAACTGTACGCCCTCAATATCCACGGTTGTGTTGTCGCACACAAATCCAACAAAGCCGACAGACTCGCTTGGTGTTTACAACGTCGCAACTGGACTGTGGATCACAGGAAAACTGTTTTATGAAGCGACGAGTCACGATACATGCTCTTTCAGTCGGATGGGTGTGCTTGGGTTTAGCGAAAGCCAGGCGAACGTCAGATGCCCGAGTACATCGTCCCAAATGTCAAGTTCGGTGGTGGTTGTGTACGTATTTGGAGGTGTTTTTCGTGTTACGCTCTGGGACCTTTGCATGTTGTTCCTGGTAAATTAAACGCCGAGGCCAAATGAATATTTTGGTCTATCAGGTTCTTCCTACCCTCTGCCAATTTTATGGAATGAACGAATGTTACTTCCAGGAAGACAACACTCCATGTCTTGCCGTCAGGTCCGTTATTGTAGGTAGTGTATAGTCATTTCAAATTAATCCGAATGTTATCTTACATTCTAAAATGTATTTTATGTTTTCAATGTGCCAATTTTAGAGTTGATTTTCTATCAAATTTTTTTAATTAATATTAATTCAAAATCATAATTGAAAGATTTAGATCGCATATCCATTCACAATTCAAACCTTTCGTGGCAAATAAAAAATTCATGGGACCCATTTATTATTCTAAAATACCTCCCTAAATGAAAATTTTTGTCAATATTTTCTCAAATCTTTAATCTCTATTTTATACACTCCCCCAACATTTATATAAAATGATAAATTCTCCGACATGGGAAAAGTATATAAGTTGTAAAGTTAAATGTTTCGTAGATCTATAAATTGTGCTGACAAATATCAAACTTTTCGTGTTTTGCATTTTTTAGTACTAAAAAGTGTTTTTTAAATTTGTACTTGGGGGGGGGAGTTATAACATTGGTACTTGTATATTACAATGTTTTTGGAAGAGCTCTCAAAGAATGTTTCCCATGAAGTTAAGGTGCATAAGAACAGTTTTAACGTAAAGCAATCATACAAGACCTTATGTCCCATAAGACAAACAATTGCATTTGTTTTCAAAAGTTTCTGTTCAAATACTTCCTGTCTGGTATTATTCCATGATCAGCAAATTCTTTTCCAACATACATTCAGTTTTAAATCGAATTCTTCTGACGACGACTTTGTCAATTCAGTGCTTTGTTTTCTAAATGGAAACCACATACCTATTTAAACGGTTAGATGAAGTTACTCAAGTATGGAATACAACTTTCAATAATAGCTATGAAACGTGAAAAACAAGTGTTAATTTAATTGATTTTCACTGTCATGTAATGACAATCTGCACAAATTTAGTAATATCTTTGAACTATAAGGTATGGCTAACCGTTTTAATTTAACGGAACCTATCTTATTTTAAAATAGTTTAATTATAATTTAAGCGGTATCTTTTAAATAAAAAGTTACACATCCTATGTAAAAAGTTGTTTTAATATATATATATATATATATATATATATATATACACAATAAAATAAATAATTCATTAAAATCAAACGCGTAAGTAATATACACTCTATAACAAAAAAATCGACGCACCAAGAAGGAGTTGTCCGATGGAGAAAAAAATTAGTGGATAGGAAAATTATGTACAGAATAGATAATGATTAAAATTTCAGTACAATTGAATGATTTATTTCTGAGTTACAGTAACGAGCTCAATAAGGTGTTGACCCTCCTCTAGCCTGGATACAAGCTGCCACACGGCGAGGCATAGACCGATAAAGCTCCCGGATGGTCTCCTGCTGTATTTCTTGCCAAATTTGCTCCAATTATCGGACTACGTCATCAACATTCCCTACCGGATGCAGTCGCCTTCCCATCATATCCCAGACATGCTCGATGGAAGAGAAATCTGGTGATCTGGCTGGCCAAGAAACTGTTTGACAAGCTTGAAGACAGTTCATAGCAACACGTGCCGTATGTGGTCTGGCATTGTCTTGCTGAAAAATAAGCCCAGGGTACTGCGAAAGGAACGGTAGCAAAACAGGTCTCAGAATGTCGTCAACGTACCGCTGTGCAGTAAGTGTACCTCTAATGACGACCAAAGAGGTCCGGCTATCAAGGGAAATGGCACCCCAGACCATAACTTCTTGTTGAGGGCCCGTGTGGTGTGCAACAGTGAGAGCAGCATCGGCACGCTGCCCTGGGCGTCTCCAGACACGTCTTCGATGATCGTCAGGACACAGTTGGAAGCGCGATTCGTCGCTAAAGACTATACGTCCTCAATCAAAATCATTCCAACCTGATCAAGCCAAGCACCACTGTAATCTGGCTCGACAGTGTGCAGGCGTGAGTGGCAGGTGGCGTAACGGTCGGTACGAGCGTTGATTTCGCTCTCTCAGCCGTCTGTGAATGGTCATGGTGGACACTCGTGTGTAGGTCGCACGACTGATGGTTGATAGCGATGAATCAGGCTCTGCGACAGCTGATCTGACAGTCACTCTGTCCTCGCGATCTGTTGTGGCCCTACGTCGACCGCTACCATCATAACGCTGAAATCTGCCACTGTCCACCCACTCTTGCCAGCATCTTCTAATCGCCGCATCGCTTCGACTCACATGACGAGCGATTCTCGGATTTGCCCAACCTGCCTCTTTCAATCCAATGATACGACCTCTTTCAAACTCTGAAAGTTGCTCGTAATGAGCTCGAATCCTGCGGCGAGGCATTTTTTCAGTCGTTGAAAGGTATCCTAAATCGCAAGGCAGCAGAAATTTTTACATCTGCTGGATGCGCAGTTCCGATGCGCTGGAGATCGCACTATTCATTCATTGGACACCAAATTTTAATTATTTGCATATTTGGTCAAAACATTTTTGCATACGAAATTTCAAAGCAATCGGATGATTCCTTCTTGGTGCGTCGATTTTTTTTGTTATAGAGTGTAGCTACAATATGTACACTGGAACAGATAAATACATACAGAAATGAAATTCCGATCATTAAAAAATAGCAAAATTCTGAAAATGAAAGTTATGAGAAAGTTGAATTTTAACCTCCTGAATATATACAGAAATAGAGCGATTCGAAAGACTTTTGTGCAATATTGAGAGATAATAATTATTCATTTACAAAAATAACATATAAATATAATACTTCGAAGCATTTAAATATATCCACAACATTTCGCTATCTTAACACAAACATGGAATTTTAAATCAAATTAAGAAACATTAATTCTGCGTTGCAAGATACCGAGTACCAGAATTGCGCTTTAATGATCAATGGAGGTTTTCGCCTCAGGTTTATCGTATTGCATTATAAAATGCACAAGACATCCAAAACTAAATATAATTTAAATATCCTTATATCATCAATGAAATATTCATAAATTACTTATATTATGGAAATAAATCGAAAATTGTTCAAACAGATATTAGAAATTTAATTTAAATTGATTAAATGTATTGTTACTGCAAAAAAATTCTCTAATTAAAGAAGTTGTGTAGTCAAGTTTTTTATTTATAATGAACAAAAGAATTATCATTTAAGGCCCGATGAACACATCCGGGTATTCAACGTGCAGCACCGAAGCCTAACTATGCTCACATAACCGTGAAATGACGCAAGTACTCATTTCGCGGTATTTACGATACATATTGTATCGAAGAAAATGTGTTTATGTCGCTTACTTGGTGTTAAAAAAAAGCATATTTTGAAACAAGATAGACGTTACTAGATACAACCATTTATTTATTAGTATTTATATTCCATTTATTTGTGAAAACAAGGTACTTCAGACCGGAGAAGCGTGTGGGGCGAGCTGCGGTGCCGTGGGGAATTGCGGTACAAATTTCACGCAAGTTGGACGTGCGGCACCAGAAGCATGTGTGCACTACTCCATTCAATCTAATATATCTCAGACCGTACTTGCGTTGCGGCAGCGACGCCTCACGTTGAAAAACCGGATGTATGCACCGGGCTTAATACGTCAAACTTTAAATGAAAGTTGTAAAACACAAAAAGGGAACATAAATATTTAACTTAAAATTTGTTTTACAATGCCTAGTCATTCTTTCACGCTGCACTTCACATATTTACCAAGCATTCGAGGCTTAAACTATTTTATGGAGGAGTCATACATACACTACAGACAGACAAACACCAATGCCTTACTCAGGACATGATCTCGGGACCTCTAGATCTATATGTCAGCACTTTGACCATCGGAAGAATTCATCGACTAATCCGATTGGTAGGCAATTTAGAAAACACCACGGAAATAATGAGTTGTCTTGATGAATGTTTTTGTAAATTTAACAATCCTAGAGGTATAATCTTGGCATTGGCAAAACTGATCAGATCTTATTGAAAAAGATACCTTGTCATTAGAAAAATTGATCAAACCTTGATGGTCGAGTTCTCGTTGAAACCACTTGGAGGATTAATTCAGCTAATCTTAAAATTTAGACGCGGTTTAAATAATTACTTGCTATATATCAAGGAATAGAGCGATAGAAAATCGTTTTCTTCCATAGTCCTATTCCTGGGGTTGAGCCATATTGTTTCATAGATGTATGGTCAGTATTGGGAATTCTAAGTGAGTAATCAATTGTTTTGCATTTATTAAGGGGGTCCGGGACGCGATATTCCACATTGACTAACTCCCGGGCACTCGCGTCGCCAAGCTTGCCAAACCAGTCGAATTTTTAAGCTGTCTGTCGTTCCGCGGTAATCCCTCCCCCGTAAGTTGGCAACCCACGTCCTCATGCAACGCGCCCGTCTCGTACACGAGCGGATAGATATGCAACGGTTTCCTCTGACGTCACAGAATCGATAACCAATGAAAAGAGAACCATGATAGCACTTTACGCAAGTCCAACTTGATTGACTAGTTTCACGGGCTTGGCTTCACTTGGATATCTCGCCAACTTATCCTAAGTGTACTTATACTTTTAAAGAGCTCCTCTTTCCGAAAGCAACGATGGCCTAATGGCTAAAGTCACCTACCTTCAGACTGGTCTGTAGCGAAGTATGACTTCCTGAGTTCGAACCCATCTGGCGGAAAAGTTTTTAGATCCTCCAAATTATTATTTTTAATTCCAATTTAATTCCTTTTGATTCTAAATTACTTTTCCTAATTTTTAATACCCTTTTTATATTTTTCCAAGCTTCCGTTGATTTTACATAAATAATCTAAGAACCACTCCTGAACTCACTACCAGCTGATATTTTCCCGCCCCTCTGCCGTCCCCTTTGCTTTAGGATGATGGTGTCGTATCCATCCCTGGCTTAGGACCATTCTGATGTAACAAAAAGCATACATAAAACACTAACTTATATAATTATTAACTTATATAATAAAAGGATACAATTTTCGATGATGATGTTACATCAATGAAAATCATGTTACACACCTTATTTCCTTTTTTCTATAGCCCCTCTTGATTATACAGCAGATCTGAATTTAAAGTTACCGAGTCAACTAAAATATATAACTAAACAGCAGCAAAGAAATTTATCGCCAAAGGAAGCCAAAGGAAGAGATAAATTGCCAACAGAAAAATTCTTATGACATACGTATCTAGGTCATGTGATCCGATTAGCCAACAACTGCTCCCATTCTCTTCTCATTGGCTATCGATTCTGTGACGTCAGTGGAAACAGTTGCATATCTATCCACTCGTGTCTCGTACCGTCGACACTAGCGCGTCTATTGTTTGTTTGTTATCCAGAGGCTTGATTATCAATTATCATCGAAGATGGACACGTTTAAAGACAAATATTTAGGCGAGTTGAAGAAGGAATTCTTACTTGCATTAGACGAGTATAGTTGAAACGACGAAAAAATCGTTTTTGATGTGCAATCCAAACCGAGAAGGAAATGAAGATGTTTGGAAAGCTTCAGCTCACTAACCAACACGATGTCATATATATGTTTCAATGATATAACAACAAAATTTTTATTATTTGACTACTGTCACTTTTCTTGCCGGGGTGCGATTCGTAAATTAGTCTCCATAAAAACTTAATTAATTTCAGGCATTACGCCAGAAAAGATGTGACTGTTTATGGAATTCAAAACAAATATTAAGTTGAAGTGGTGTTGCACAAAAACGGGTTTAAAATACACATCGGATGAGCTCTTGACAAAATGTTGCAGCAAAACATTAAATTCTCCGTAAACAAACAGCGCGCGATCACTGCGGTTCGCGAATAATCTCGTGAAACGCGAGAAAGCGCGAGGTTGGCATCAGGGATTGGCGTAGTTGCTAAATCCTTGGCGACGCGAGTGCCCGGGAGTTAGTCAATGTGGAATATCGCGTCCGGGACACAAAAATCGTCAAATTTTCGATTTTTTTTTATTACTTTAAGAAATTCTCTGTGTTTTTCTGCTTAAAATGACGTTTAAATCATGTTTCTATCTTAATTAGAACTAGAGATATAGTAATTTTTGTGGTGCGTTGTTTTGAAAATCTAACACTCTTGACAGTTGTTGTCATGGCAACAACATCTGTCTTTAAAACTTTAAATTAGTTTTTCTCCATGATACTTTTTTTCAAGATTTCCTGTATTCAAATTGCTATAAGTCGAAAACCGATAAAGTTTAAGGGTTGAAATTTGGAATATATCGTTTTCAAACATTATACTTTAATTTTGATTCAGCAAGTTTGAAACAAATATTTGCTTTTAAAAATATGACTGTTTTAAAAAAAAGTACCTTAAAATTTTCACAAATTTTCATTCAAATATTTTTTATTTTTTATTAAATTAATATTTTTTAAATTGCTGAATCTAAATTAAAGTTTATAAATTTGTGAATAATTTACTGAAATAATTTTGTAAATTGATCAAGAATATTTTGAGTTTTAGCAATTTAAAATGACCCCTCTTTTTTCAAAAAATTTTAATTTAAAAATTAAAAAAAAACTTTTGGAAAAATTTTGTGTTGGGATTTTGCTTATTAGTTAGATGGGTAATCAGAACAAAAAAATTAAAAATTCTAAATTAATTAATAAAATTTTTTTTTCTATGTGTCCCGGACCCCCTTAACTTTTCTATATAAATAAGAATGGAGTGTTTTTTGTACATTGAATATTTTCGACCAAATTCAATTTTTCTCTCATTTTGGGTCCTTTTGATGCAAAATCCGCCTCTAACGTGTATGGTGTCTGTCTGTCCATCTGTCCGTACGTGCGTGTCCATGTTAGGTCCAAACGGTTTAATATGCTTTCGCGAAACTTTTCATACTGTAGTATTTCTATTCATTTAGTGATTTCACTTGGTTGCGATGGTCAGTCTGTCCGTCTTCCGGTTCTATGTCTGATGTTCTAATTGTGTGTTTTTACAGGTTTCACATAAATCTTACTCTATGTATTTAAATGAAAGGTTTTTTATTTTGTACATCGTGTATAAATTTAGTGAATACAATATTGAACTTTTATTTTCTGACATATTTAAATAAGTTTCATGCTAAAATATCTGAATAGGTATGCTTAAATCAACCATAATCTGATAGTTTTGGAAATTCTGGTATGCATATTTAGTATTATAACTACTTGGATTGTTTAACCAGTACTGCTAAAAAAAAAAGAAGAATTTTTTTTTTTTTGTAATTTCAGTTCTGATGCTTTATTTATTTTGAGTAATATATTTGTGTTCTCTCCTTCACAAGTGGCCATCACTTCCGGCCTTGTAGTGGCCAATGACTTAGGTCAAATGTGCCCGCCATTAGAAAAAAAAAATATATATATATATATATATAGATATATTATGTGTATCTAAATTATGTGCATTTTTTAGGTGTAAGTTGTGGCAACTGAGCAAGATCAAGAGATAAAAAAGAATCACGAATTAATAAATTGGAACAACATTTTTCCCGAAAGCTTTCATTTTGTTTTATTTCGCTGCTTTATTTTGTTTTATTTCGCCGTTTTATTTTGTTGTTTAGTATAAATATTTATAGTTTAATAAATTGCATTTCCTTTTCATCACACGCAACACCATCAGAAAGTATTTAATTTGGAATGGAAGGTAAGTCAGAAAAGAAAATTTTAAGAGTCATTTTACAGTTATTGTTAGAAATATAATCTCTCTATATTAAAAAAAAGTTACCGCCGCCGCCGCCGCCGAAGAATTGAAATTTTTGTTGTTTAGCTCCATTCTTAGACGGTTTCCCGAGAAAGTACTGATCGGAAAAATATGAAATTAACATGCTTTGTTCTTCATCGTATTCCCTGGATAATTATTAAGATTTTTTTCCGATGCGGCTATTAGTTTAGGTTTTATTAAGTGTTAAAGTTGAAGAAGTGAAATTTCTTCCGCGAGTGAGCAAAACACATTCAAAATTTCAGTCTTTAGTCGTGAGTTTTTTTTTAAGAGTACCTCTCAACGTATATTTTTGCAGCTCGTCGAGTTTTTTTTTAAATTTAAATTTGGTTCTTGATAATATTTTTTTGAAATTCAGGAAAAATCGGGACATTTTTGTTACTTTTTTTTAAAACTGCCATATCTATATCTAATTACTATTAGTTTTTAATTTTTAAAATATAGCAGTATACCTCAGAATATACTCTTTCTTACGGTACTATTATTTTTGAAATCGGTTAATAATTAAATTGGATGCGATCAAAAGTTCGTCATACAAAATTCGGAATCTTTGGATATTTTCGCTACTTATTGTTAAAACCGTTTTGTCTACGGCAAAAGCCATTATTTTTTAAATTTGAAAACATCACTGAATACATTACATTACACTCTTTCTTATGGTACAATTATTTTTCAAATTGGTTAATAAATAAAATCGATGCAAATAAAAGTGGGTCATACAATTTTCGGAACTTTCAGATCGTAACTTCCGATACAAAACTAAAATGGCCATATCTGTATAGTATTACTGTTAATTTTTAATTTTAAAAATATTGCAGTATACCTCAGAATATACTCTTTCTTACGGTACAATTATTTTTAAAATTGGTTCATAAATAAATTCGATGCAATCAAAAGTTGGTGACACAAATTTCGTATTTTTCAGTTCGCATAGCTGCTTCCGAAAGCAGTAGTGGGTTACACTTTTGACTATCGGGTTTGCCAGATATCAAATTTATCGTAGCAACAATTGCCATAAAAACGATTTCTTTTTATTTGGCGAGGAAAAAGGCTCGCTTTTTTCCCTCTGTTTTCAAGACAGTTTACCGACAAAGTACAGATCGTAAAGTTTGGATATTAACAATGTTTAGTTAAAATTGTACAGGGAACAAGATGCAGAAGATTTTTTACTGATGCGGCTATTAGTTTAGGGTGCATTAAGTGTTAAAGCAAAAAAAAGTTAAATCACTTGCGAAAGAAGTATTGGTTTGAGAAAGCAAACCAAACGGATTGCGTAGCAATCCCCGGGGTCGGCGAGCGTAAGCGAGACGCAGCGAAGCCCTCGCTGTGACGTCATGAACCGGAAAGTGAAATCAGCATAATACGAATTATTCAGATAGTTTCACTCTGTGAAAGTAATGTTGGTTTGCGAAGCAAACCAAATGGTATCTGTGACAGGAGTGTTGGTTTGCGAAGCAAACCAAATGGGATTGCGCAGCAATCCCCGGGGGTTGGCGAGCGTAAGCGAGCAGGGGGCGGAGCCCCCTAGTGTTAAAAAATTTCCAACTAGAACTTTTGAAATATTAAAAAAGTCTTTGCCATATTGATAGAATTTCAAGGTGGATTATTTTACAAGTAGAAGTTTTACTTAAACAACGTATTATATCAATTTATAACAAGTTCTTTTATTATTTGACCTAACAAAAAATAGTGATGAATATCTTATCAAAGTAATTTGTCACTTTTACCTTAAAGGTGGAGAAATTTGACAACGTCGCACGCCTTATGCAAAAATGACGCAAGTAAAAGCATTTTTTTTTATTATGAGTGCGAGAGCAATTTGATCGAATATCAAATTCAGATATAGTTCCTATTTGCCATAAAATTACGGTTTAGATTGTTTTCTTTGTTTCATGGTGAACAATATGTATCACCACTTCACCACAAAAATGACACAGATAAATATTATATTATTTTATTTTTATTTTGAAAACAGTCAGTCCTTTTCTTTTGTTGCACGAAAGTCAATTAAACCTTTACGAATAATAAGAGTAAAAAAATCTAGAAGCGTTGAAATGTTCAACAAAGGTATAACGTAACTCTACACCTTTCAAATTCCTTTACGAATTTTTTTGATTAGGAACTTAAGCTTTTTTAATTATGCTACTTTTCTTGTGAAGCCACAATACATAGGTTGGATAGATATTTTTATTTTTTTCTCCGAATATGTTAATTTCATACCTAAAGAACTACGAAAGGAAATTTCAAATGTGAACATGAAACATTTAATTAAATGTGGGTAATTTTTTGAATCTCGTCTTTCAAGCATGCAATTTTACCACAAAAAAGAATACTCGTTTTCTTCGTTTATTCCAAAGCTTAAAAAACTTTCTTTTCTCACTCTAAAAAGTCATATTTGTTTTTTGCGTGTGGCATCGATTGCATTTCGATGCACAAATTAAATTGCGAAGGTAGCAAATGGCAGGGCTCTCATTACGTATGTAGAGGACAGCTCCCGCTCCTCATTAGAGGATCCCCGCCCTACGTCACAAAACGCATCAATGATTCGTTCCCAAAACCCGAAGCAACAGTTGGCGCACCTGACGCTATCTCGCTCAGACGCGCCTTCTGCTTTCTCTCACAATAATTTTCCTCTCGTGCGCAAAAACTCCCCTCGTGAAAATCCCCGCTTTTATTGGAATATTCGCGTCTTTATATTCCTTTCATCGTTCGCTTCTTCTCTAGAAACGAGTATTCAGTTCGGCGTCCTATTTCCATGTCGAAGATATTTACTTTCCATGATTTGCAATTACTCGTCAATCAGATTTTGCGACAGTAAAAAGACGTTTAATGGATTTGGAATCTGCTTTCATGAGGCAATCGCGAGGCGTTATCGTAAGTCGGAGGCCGTATGAACAGACGTAGGTGTCCCCGCTCCTTTTCCAGTAGATGTGTACTGTGTGTGACGTGTTCTGTGGAGATGTGTGTTCCTCTTTGGTGTGTCGTTTTTAAGATTTCATTAGAGCGCGCGTGTTGTAATTAATGTCGTTTTATGAATCGAGATCCAACTATTTCGATTAACACCGAGTTTGTAGACGTTGATGTGCTTTCTAACTTTTGTTTGCTTCGCTAAACTTGTTTTGTATGATACACTTAAATGCATGTTTGTAGGAAAAGATTGTATATTCGTGCGTGTGAGCGTTTGTTCTTCAAGTTGATATTTAGCTTCAAAGGTTCCTTTTGGAAATTGGATATCTGTGAAGTTCTAGTTTAAGGTATACATATTTTTAAAAGATTTAGTGGCTTGAGTAAAAGCAAATATCGTGACGTGAAAAAAAATGACGACATCCTTTAAGAATATGCAACGGTGTGATATGTTGTCTGGCATTGATTAATTCCAAAAAAAAGCTCGTTGTAACTCCAACACAGGTGTGTTTTCAATCAGAAGAATTTTCTACTAATACTCTAAAATTACTCTTCATTTTTAGAAACAAATATATACAGAGAAGTGGTTGCGTAAAACTAAATCCAATACTAATGCGGACATTTCTTAAAAGGTTAACAACGCATCCGAAAGCGATAGCTTTCCACTCAAAAGCAAGTCAGAGGTGGGTTTATATGCGAGTTTAAGACAGCAAGACAAAAGTTACCCACGACCTGCCATAGTTGGAAAGTTGCAAATGCAAGTCATCAAGATCATGGAACGTCAAGACATAAAGACTTAACGCCATCGATTTGAATCAAACAGAAACTATCAGGTCAAAAGTCCAGCGAAAGTTGCTATAGCGTCTGACTTGAGTCTTTGAAGTTTGCCAAGTATCCCTAGACTGAACATGTTCCCCGTTCGGTCTTATAGCGTTCGGATCAAGAAACGGAACATGGAGGCAGAGGCCTCCTTCAAAAGGAGACTGGAAAAAAGGCGGCAACTGTCCTCTTCTTCGTCTACCATAGGGTCGGCCCACACCCCTGCCTTCAGGTCACTAAGTGCTGGTACCACTCCCCAGCACCGCTCGCTTCAGAGGACACTGACCAGTGCCAGCGAGGGTGCAGAGCCCCTTAGAAGGATGGTCAGTGTGAGTTCCGAACCTGGAACTGAATCTATTGGTTCGATCTCTCTCGCTCAGGACAGTTGGCATCCCGTTCTGCAGCAGACTTTGTACGAGAGTGTTGAATCTGGATCACAGGAGAGCGGGTAAGCTTTTTCTTGGATTTATTTGTTTCGCTTTTTGTATGATGGGAATCATATAACCCTATTTGGAGGAACGTATATCTTATTTATGTCATTTAATCTAATGAGGAGATCACATGCTGTTTCCGTTTTGCAGTCTTCCCTCTGTGACTTATAGATAGTTTCGACACTTTTAATAAATAAAATTATTTCTATGATTCTTTAAACCAATATATGTGGTATTTAATTCATTATGTGTGTTTTGGGGTAAAGGTTATACCTCTGAAAACCCACTCGGTAATTCGGTGAGTTTATAGGGATTAAACTCAATCGTAAATTACTAATGGTACAAAAATGTGAAATATTGGGGTCTAGAAATTTAAAAACGAACCAGGCGGAGAAAGTCTATGTTTTCTAAGACAGTCTCAGTACAGAAATACGTTTTCTGGTATTAAATATAAATATATAAATAAATATAAATAAATCCCAGTATATAATATAATCCTTGTATATAAATAAATCCCAGTGAACATTTTACAGTGTACATTTGTATAATTTTATTACCTCTGAAATATATTATACCTCTGAATATACCTCTGGTTATACCTCTGAAAACCCACTCGGTAATTCGGTGAGTTTATAGGGATTAAACTCAATCGTAAATTACTAATGGTACAAAAAATGTGAAATATTGGAGTCTAGAAATTTAAAAACGAACCAGGCGGAGAAAGTCTATGTTTTCTAAGACAGTCTCAGTACAGAAATACGTTTTCTGGTATTAAATATAAATATATAAATAAATATAAATAAATCCCAGTATATAATATAATCCTTGTATATAAATAAATCCCAGTGAACATTTTACAGTGTATATTTGTATAATTTTATTCATTTAAACTGTAGAATTGTTACCCTTCATATCTTTACGCAGATCAAAATTTTAAAAAAGGTAACAAATGTGACATCTAGCTGTCTTGTATTTACCCTGGGCACTTGCACTCAGCCAAATACATGACTCTGCAAAACTATTGTTTTGAGAGAAATATATTCAAAGGTTCGGTAGATAAATATATTTAATGGGATTAAAGTTTAGGTATTAATTTAGATTTTTTTGGCTACTAATTTCAACTCGTTCCTTTGACATGTAAACACCCAAAGTGCAACTTCGTGATTTTGACATAATATACGCAATCTCGTTCTCAAAAATATGAATATTCGAAACATGTAATGAGTACTATATTTTATAGATTGAAATATCTGATAGTTATTATAGCTATAATAAATACCTCTTGCGTCACAAAAAAGCGTCAAATTCACACATTCTGTTTTGAATATTAGTAGTTTTCTTCAATTTTAAAGTGAATTGTTCCAAAGACGAAATTTGTAAACTCTATAAGACCATCTAAGAATATAACTTTAATAGTTTTTGGTTTGTTGTATATAAATAAATGTTGGTACAAATAAGGATAAATAAATTTTTCAATATGCAAGCAAAAAAATAGGAAATATTTTCTTAACATTACAAACTTCTATAGAAAGTGTAATAAACCCTCTGAAAGTAATGTATACAAATTTGGGAATGCAAAAAAGGAAAATAGACATGAAACTCTTCTTCGAACTAAAGTTAGTTGCACTCTTCAAACTTTTAAAAGTTAATCTTAACGTGTAATATTGAACCATGTCAGAAAAATATATCTTTCAATCTACGATAAAACTTTTTTTTTTGTATAAACTTTTTTGTTTCAAATGACTACATGGAAAATAAGGATACTTCAGATGGTCATATTCCAAGCAGACCCATATCGTATAATTCAATTAAATATCCATTTAAAAATCAAAGATCCTTTTGCATCAATTACTAATAACTAGAGAGAAACTCAAGTAAAACTTGGCTTAGTGACCATAAATATATCCCAAATACTCCAATTACAGGAGTTGTTACTGTAACCTGACTTCTAATTGCTAACGATTTTGTTTTGATAACGAATGGACAATTACTTTTTCTACATCTCGTCCTACCTTGCTTTTATCAACTTTCTGTGCGTTTATTGAAACTGATATTTGTACTGTAAAGTTGTTTTTTGCAGTCTGCCACTGTAAAAAAAAAGAATTCGTATAAATGTGGCTATTTTATAGCAGAACTAGTGTTGAATCTGATATTTATTTTGGGAGTAAGGGTAAAAAATTGGTAATTATTAGTTAACGTCGTACTAGAGCAACACAACGGACTATTGACGACGGTCCGGGATCAATCCCGTAATGAAAATATCCGAGGACAACACCTAGTAACACCTGAACTGACACCCCACTCTCCTAACATCCACACCAACCCAACGTGTGGACATTCGGCCACGACAGATTTTAAGGTGCACCAGCCGCCTCTACACCATACGCTTACAAACATCCGTGCCCGGACCCGAACCAGGAACTTTCCGATCTAGAGGCTAACACCTTAACCACTATACCTGTTGGTCGACGTGGAAGTGAGGGAATAGCAAATTGAAAAAAAAATGGAGTTGGTTAGGTTCTTGCATCAATTTTTCCAATTGTTGTTTCTAACCGGAAATCCTCTTGGCTTCCTGGAGGCAAATCTTCTTATTCGAAAGTTTTAGAAGCTGTTCTAGTTTGGATTAGCTATTTACATGCATTAGAATCATTATTACTAAGAAATGACAATAATTTTATTTTTCAACAAAACCTAAAACCGACAATATTTGAAATTTATAGAAATAAAACTAATATCCAAATTCGCATATTTTGACTGATGTCCACAAATCGTTTCAAGACAGTGAAAGTTATGACAGAAAACCTTTAATGTTGTCCTATGTGTAATGTGTGTGTGTCCATAAATTATGAAATAATCCAAACAGTTTAGTAAAATTTAAAAAATTGAAATTACTAAATCATGTACTGTCAAAAAGGAGCAAAATGAGCATTGGTCTTTTCTCTATTAAGATTCGGATATTTAAAGGAAGTGATTTGTTTTAATTTATTTCAATTAACTATTTAAAAGAAAATAGTGTGTGAAATATAGAACTCGTAAAATTTCATATTTGCATATATTCCTGTATTATCTCTAAATCTTTAAATGTGAAAATTAACTTAAAATACCCCTCTAATTTTAAAAAAATGATAGGCCTTTATGGCCGCCTTTTTTAAATCTCTGTTTTCAACAGACTTGTACAACTGAAATACAATAAGTTGCTTAAATATAACTTAAAACTCACAAGGCAACCTTCACTTTAGTGTTACTGCATCAAATAATTTTTAATACTAACAAAGGAAGTTATAAGTACGATCCTTTACGGGATTGTTGCCA
This sequence comes from Metellina segmentata, assembly GCA_947359465.1. Taxonomy (NCBI): domain Eukaryota; kingdom Metazoa; phylum Arthropoda; class Arachnida; order Araneae; family Tetragnathidae; genus Metellina; species Metellina segmentata. The sequence continues at coordinate 82,629,744 of OX375881.1, read as the reverse complement.
CGTATGATGAATAGAAATTGCAATTTATGAAACAAATAAACATTTATCAAATTTGCAACCCCGTTAAATCGAAGTAAAAACAGAAATAAAGACAGTGGATAAACGAGTACGATACTTATTAATTCGTAATTCATTTTGATTTATTGTTCTCACATAATTTACATAAAAAACAAACTCAAAATTGAACAAAATGTAAAAATACAAGCTTAATTTAAAAAATAATATGAAAATAATATATTACTAGACATGGGTAGAGAACACGAGTTTTCATTTCTTTGATTAATCGCTACAACTTAAAGCATTTTTTTTCAATTCAGGTAAATAAGTAGTTTATTGACGTCGCATGGACAACATAAAAGGCTCTTTGTTACCGGTTCGAGATCAATATCAATACCGAAAGAAAAGTTTCAAGGACAACGCCTCGTAAACCTTGTCTACATGGTCAGATAACGAGATCAACATCTAAGCTCGCATCCCACACTCCAAACTTTCACATCATGCCAACGTGAGGAAGTTTGAGGCCATGACAGAGTTAACGTGCACTAGCCTCCGTTTCCACTGGACTGAGTTCCGAACTCGCAACCCTCCAGCTGCTAATCCGTTGCTCTTCCAACAGGGATACAGCACCCTTCTTTTTCTCTCAATTCACAGATTCAGCTTTGAATGGAAACCACGTACATCTTTGGAATAATAATGATGGTGTTACTTGTCTATTGAGTGCAGCTTTCAATAAAACCAAGTGAATTTAATTGAAACTTGGGAAAAGAAATTAAAGTTTTAATGAGTTTAATCATTTTGTAAGGAAACCCAATGTCAAAATATTAAAACAAGTTTTATACATTGCATTAGCTAGCAGTCATGATTCAAAATATTTTTTTTGCACTACGTAAATTTTAATACTCTTCACGAAAAGTAATTCAACAATTACGTGTATTAAAGCAATGACTTTCAAGGCAAGGTGGTCAAAAAGTGCACATTCTGTGCAGAAATGAGCACACGTCTTTAGTAATGTACAAATAGCTACTTCTTATATTCTGGTACAAAATAGGATCCTCTAACTAACTCGGTTGTAAGAGAGCTTATTATGAACAGGAGGTTCCAACCAAAGACCGCTGTGTACATGGGAGCAAGAGCTAGTTAAATTTGCCGTGGCCTCCACTATCCTCACGTTGTTGTAGCGTGGTTGTTTGGTGAGTGGGTTATCTGCTGAATTGTAATCGGTTCATCTGACCATGGTTCAAAATTACGATTGGAACTTTTAAATTCAGTAAATGCTAAAAATATACAAATTTTAAGAATATATACTGACTTGTGTGGATGGTAGTTCGGGCACCCGCATACAGACAGACGCGGAAAACATTGATTTGGAATTAGAAGGACACAAAACGGGTAAATAACTTGAAATGGTTCGAAAAAATATCCCATGTACAAACGAACACTTTATTTATGTAGATACCAAAACATATTTTCACGCACAACTCTCACATAACGTACAAAATTTAAAAAAAAACAGTAAAACTGATGGTAATTTTTCAGAACCTTACAAATGTAAAACAAAAATTAAAACTAAATGGCAAAACTAATCCATAACTCTTTTGGTAAAGCACAACCATTCATCATCACCAGGACCAAAATAAACAAAAATGTTTGAAAATTATGTTTTATACAACACACATAATCATATTCATATGCATGCACGTGATCATATATAACAGAATACAAATTAAATAATTTAATTAAAGAAAATCGATACTTTCATTTGTGTAAAAAGGCACAGGTACAATTTCCAAGAAATCATTGTACCCATACATTTATTCAACATTTCAAACTAATTTGTCAGCCCATAATTTTTTAATTCCATTTATCGATTTTGTGCATTTGTAATACACACTTCTCATAATCAAAACATAATATACTATTGTAACTAAAATCAAAGGTCCACCACGTAATATTTGCATAAATGCTGAAAAGTTCTGAACTATAACTAATAATTAAAGGTTTATAGATTTTTAAAGTTAAATTAGAGAGAGAGATAATTTCCTCATTTTTAGCGTGTGGTACAATTCACCTATCTGCTTCGTAGAGTGACGATAGTCCTGTTGGAAAAGTGAGGGATTAACAACCGGAGGGTTGCAAGTTCGAATCAAAGCAAGGAATGTCGTGTACACGTTGTGTCGCTGTTGCAAGTTAAATCTTACTTTGCCTCAAATGTCCTCACTATGGCGTGATAAGAAAGTTTGGAGAGTGTGACGCCATCTCAGGTTTGGGCTCGTCATCGGACGAGGTTCAAAATTACGTTGTGTCCTTGAATTCTTACCTTCAGCATTGATCCCGGACCGTTATTAATAGCTCGTTGTATTGCTTTATTGCAACGTTAAGTAAAATATTTACCTACCTATCTTTGTTTCATATTCAAAATTTGTCTGATATACAAACATAACTTAATGTCTGGTAAAAACTGTATTACTTTTACAGACGATTTATTTCTCACTGTAAACAATTTTTTAAATTTCAAACTATTATTGTAGTTAAATGATTAAGAACTAATGCCCTTGACCTAACTTGGAACTAACTAGAAATAATTTTCTTCCGTAAGCAACTAAATAAATTCAATTTTCTTAAGCCACAGTAAAAATGGACATTTGCTATGTACTGTAATAGTCTATAATTAATAGAAAATTCATGACAGACAATTTTATTTCCTAATCAGAATTAGATCAACAACCACTTGGAGCCCGTAGATTCATTGGATATGGGTATTAAGAAGAAACTATTAACCAAGCTGAATTCTTTTCCAGAACTTCGTCTAAATTGCCCAAGACAACATCGAAAGAAATTCTTTTATAAATCAGAAGGAATTAATAACATCAGGATTCATCTAGATAATCGCATTTAAAAATGTTTTAATGCAGAAATTTTCAGTTTTTGAATATTTACTTAAAAGTTGTAGATAAATGATCAAACTATGTAATTTTAACTATTTCGTTATCCAGGGATTTTTGCCAGTGTCATATTTACTATTCCTCGCATTTTTTTAAAACTCGGAAATAAATTAAACGAAGCAAAATTTGTTTTTCTTAAACTAGAGAGTTTACAATGCTTATAGAAGAATATTTGAAATGTAAATGTTATCTATTGTGGATCGAGACACGATAATACAAAAATAAATGAAATCTTACTTAGTAAATATTTACTAAGCAAAAGTAGTCAGATCTTGATGACGAGATATCTCGTCATTACAAAATTGTTCAGATCTTGATGACGAGATATCTCGTCATTACAAAATTGTTCAGATCTTGATGACGAGATATCTCGTCATTAGCAAAATTGGTCGAATCTTAATGAATTAGATACCTTGTTGAAACCATTTGGAGGATTAATAATTATGCTTGCATGCGTAGTTGGTGAAAACAATTCAAAAACATAAGGTATTCGACTGGTTTTCAAGTTCCCTTAACCCATTACTGCTGTGTCACAAACCGTCTCGTAACTAGTGGAAGGGTCTCTTAGACCTCGCTCACTAAAGTGCATATAAAGTTGACTAATATAATATATTAATGAAAGATTCTTTAGATAATTATTATTTATACATTTTAAATTTAGATAATTCAATTCTTAACTTGAAATATATTTTATATTACTATATAAGTTAAGTAGATTACATGTCTCTTCAGGCTCAGCTTTAGGACCTAATTTAGCAGGACGTTTCAACCCTGGAAACTAAAACTTTGTTGTATTTTGGTGTTCTAACGGCACGATTAGGTTCCCCCCAGGCATCCCATTTGAAGTTATTTTTTTCTGTAGAAATATTCTTCTTGTGAAGACGCACTTGAAATGTCTTCATCTTCAGCTGCATACATTTCCAAATCCGTTTCGTGTTCGCTTTCAATAATATTATCCCAAATTTCAATGTCCCAGTACTCTATTTCCGACCACTTATCAACAATATCCAGAATTTCTTTTTGTGTAAGATACACAGGTCGTTTCTTAGTAATGTTTGTTGCCATTTTAGGCTCTCTGCCGAAATTACCTACTCAAACTTAGACGATTTCATTTAACAAGAACGGTAACGCAAATGCTGTGAAGGGGTCCAAGAGACCACGCGGGAAATGCAAACGATGTGAAATACGAAATAGTTGGGGCAGCCGAACCAGTCTTGGAATGTGGCTTCTCTTGGACGTAGTAGGAAGGTACTGAATAGGACAGGGACCAATATTCACTTTAAAGGGTGGAAACGACCTGTCAAAAATGACTCGGTGTCTGTGAGACCCATGGCAGCAGTTAAAGGTTATGAATACAAATTGTCCAAACATTATTGATATTTGGAAGTTATATGAGCTAATTGAGAACCTTGATGAATGTTCTATAAATTCTGTGTGCAATGAATTTTAACGAAAAACATTTATAAATATCCATTTTTCCATTTAAGAGAGAAAAATGTGCTGATTTATTCACTTCCACATCAAACTAAATCGTTACGAGCAACATCAGGATGTTCTGAGAATTTGATTACAAACCTGAAAAACACGAAAATATCTGACAAGACCACTCTTATACTGCATATACGACACTTGTTACTTAGAATCGAAACGCCACAGGCAGTATGAGAATTAGAGTGGTGATGATTTCGTAATGTGTGTGGAAAGGTTACAGCGTAACATTGCTTTTCCCGAGGATTAGATACCAGAGTTTTGCGTTTGAACATGATGGAATCTTATATTTGGATTAATGATTTGGGTTTGAAAGATTTTCGGCTACAACTTCAAACTAAAGCCTCCTTCCTGATTCAGCATATAAACTTTGAAAACTAAATTATTTTCATACTGTTTTAAGAGGGGAAGTTTGCTTTATGCAATCTAAAACAAAAAATTTATTCCTCCGTGTCATTAATTATTCCATTTTATTCAGCATAATTTATTCATAACATATACATTTCGAACTTCAAATTATGTAATGTTTAAATAATTGGTTGCAGTTAGTGATACATTGTTATTTCAAATTGAATATTTTAGTATCATGGATGGAAACATTTTCATTTTAATGGACAATTAAGCTTCGCATATATAAATATTTTCCATTTCATTTTCGTTCAGAAGGTTTAAGTTGTTCGCGAACGTCACTACATGTGTATATTAAATAAGTGAAACATATTTCTAGTTACTAATTTTATCGAGTGAAAGTAGTATTTTATATTCATATAAATAAATGCTTTTAACTCTTTAACTAAGTCATATACTTCACAGTTCATAAAAGGATATTGAAATTGTTTGTGTGCTTTCATTTATTATTACGCAATCTTTTCAATCACAATCGTTAAAATGGTATCTGTGATTTCATACGTTTCACTGTCTTGTTATCAAAATTAATAGGGTTATTGAAACAAAGAATATTCTAAGTTGATTTTAGCGCTATTATATTCTTTTGCAAATATTTATAAACGGGTTGAAAGACCAACACACATATCCCATATATCAACTTGATACCTTGTATACCAACATCAATGCTAAAACTTACGTAATTGTAGAATTATACTGGTTTAACTCACCATGTGATTTCGAAGTGATATCCTGTACAAGTTCTGGTCGATTTTGCTAGAGACGAGTTATCTTGCCATCGGGATATTGCCAAGTTTTTGGTGATTACGAGATGAAGATCTGGTTTGTTTTCTTCTATTGACTAGATACCTAGTCGAGACAGCCATCAGGAGGGTTAAGTTATTGACTGTTGCTTAGTTACGAATCTCATATTAAAACGTGTACAAACAAAGGAATTCCTTTGCATATTTCTAGGTACAGCTCTAATATTAGGTAATGCATGTTTAAAATTAGCATGCAAATTGAACAGTAACACATCTAACAGAGTAATTTACCGGTAGCTATGTTTACTCCAATGTAATTTTGTAATGGTTTCAAAGCAACAGGGTGACCCAGCGGGTAATATTTGAAACGAATGGAAATTTCATAACACATAAGAGTGATTAAAATATTTTAATGATGTATATTGAAATTACATAGTAAACAATTAATGATAAAGAGGTTCGAAGTTTAACGATGACAGCAGTGAGGCGGTTCTGGAATCTATCCATCACGCGTCAGCAGACTTCGATATCAATCGTGTAGACTGTAGTTGTAATGGCAGTTTTCAGTTCATGAAGAGTCTTAGGACTTAACTGCCACTCTTTGCTCGTCAAATAACCTTACAAAAAGAAATCGCAAGGGTTTAAATCCGGGGAATAGGGCGGCCATTTGATACCACCTTGGAAGTGCGATGGGTATTCCAACCCAATGATTCGACCGTGAATTTATCATTGAGCACTTCGAAAACTTCCGCCGTACAAAGTTGTCTTGCACCACCCTGCATAAACCAATGACCATGACACCAAGCCATCACCGTGAAGAAAAGGGTTTGAATGTTTTAACAAACTAATCGATTACTGCGGACATTCAGGAGCATAATTGTAATATTTTGTCTGAGTTATTATTTTGCCATACTTTATACAAATTATGTATTAAACACGACTAAATATACACAAAATTATATCTTGATTATTATTTTCTATTAAGAAATAGAATGTAAATTAAAAAGTTTTTTACATATGGTTAGGTATATCATTATATATTTTAAAATATACATTATGTATTATACATTATGTATTATATGAAATAGAAAATAATAAATAGTTAGGCACTTATAATATATATATATATAGGTTTATAAACAGTAGGTTCCTGTCCCTATAAAGACAGTATACCCATATTTTTTCATCAACTGTCTTTGTGGATATAAAATTGAATTTTGTTTTCATTGCTGAACTTATCTAATATTATGTGGTTTTGGTGCATCGTTGATATAAGACTTACAACTACGAATTCAACTGTATTTAGTTGTCATTATAATGTCAGTATTTTAACTCTAAAGGAGGTACAGTTTTTTCATAATTTGAACTAACTTACATTAGGGAAATGGAAGTCGCAATTGTATCAATAAATATGTTTTATACGTATTGCTATTTTTTGTAAAATGGCTATCATGAGATAGTTTAAACAGAAGTTGACTTTGTTTACGAAACTTAAATTTTGATGAAGTGAAAATCGAATGAAACAACTTTACCATAAACTTCTCGACAAAATTCGGAAAGAGCTTCTAAAATTTTAATAAAATCAGAATATCATAATTTACCATTTATTTAAAATGTCTTCCGCCGAAATACATGTCAGGATATGAGTAATTTTCAACGTATTACATTTTATGAGTGAACCTTGCATTTTAATTATGTTGAAAGGCAGGATTATCTAAATCCATCCTCATGTCAAAACTACAGTCCGAAATCTACAGTGGACATGGGTACTATACATGTTTATAATTATATGAAACACTGTTATAATGGCTGACAAATTCATTCGCTGAATAATTGCAAATACAAATACTCCTGGCAGTATTAGATGTTTGATTTATGTCAGTCGGTAAAGTGGCGGTCAAACCAGTTGACAATTACTTCACGTCAAACACGTTACATACGTTTGTCCTATAAAATCTGTAGCTATTAGAAGACAATATATTTAAGCATTTTCCTTTATGTAGTCAATATTATTACTTTTATTTAATATAAATTTTAAATGCTAGTTGATTTAAGTTTTTGGCTTCATTATAGATTGTAAATTAGTTCGTATGACTTTATTCTTACCTACACTGTTGTACCAAACGTAAGAGTGAATGGAATTTTATAAGGTTATAATCATACTAAATCAGATAAAATACAGGTAAAATTGATCAAGCAAACCAAACAAAACCTTGTTCCAATTTATTGAATTGTGGATATTAAGAATCTGCTATATGGTGTTAAGTAGTATTGCATTTATCACGATCTACGTTCCTGCAAGTGAAACGATCAATACATTCGTATTCCAACATATTATATAACATGAAAACCAATTTTAGATGTTTCAAAACTTTCTGTGCAAGCTATAAGTAGTAAAGAAGATTACATTAAGCCGTATTCACAAATGGATGTATGTTTAAACACAAGGACACTTACGAAGACCGGTGTATTGGTTGGGCTGGGCATGGTTGGTCACCACGATCACCAGACTTATTATGCACCTGGACTTATTATTTCATCTGAAGACACTTCAAAGGTATAGTGTATAAGGTCCCTTTAACTCGTCCTCACAAGAGCCGCTGTCGAGACCGTAATTATTCATAAATGTTCACGAATTTCGGACACGTACGGTAATCCATGCTTCAACGCTATTATACGTCGTTGTTAGCACTATTGGTGGTCTAAATTTTAAGCACCTATTTTGAAGTAGTTTTTATCAGAGTTTGAAATAATGTTAACATACCTTCTGCGCATTAGTTTATCCTCTAGCGTATATGGGTGGAGCTTGCTGATATATATCCCAGTGTTAATATGACTTAACTTTATGTTTCCTATAACCCCTTAAATTTTAATAGAACATTGAGTCACCCTGTGGAATTACTTGGATATTTTGAGGGTTGGTGGATGGCCTTGAGTGCTTGGTACGTAGAGTCTCTAGTGTTAATATATACACTCCTTCCTAACTACTCGTAGTCAAACTGTTTGCATTACTCAAATCAGCAAGGATCCATTACTACCCTAGGAAGAGGTACAAATGGAAGGACAGAGAAGGAAGTTGGGAGAGGTACGAATAGATATCTACTGTTGGTAGAAATCCACTACCTTTTGCCCACAAATACATTCCTCCTATCCCAATGAATGTAAGATGCGAGAAACACCACCTAGAAAAGAAGCTTCTGCATTCCAAATTATATTTTTTGCAATTCAGATCTAATCTGTTTCAAGATAGAGAAATATGGTAATTGCGTTTCGAGACAATCTGTGCTAACTTTTTAAGAAATGCTATCGCTTAAGGCTATTAGACTTATAATCGTAGCTCCATCCGATATTCAAAGAACTAGTACAAGATCAGGGATAGGATTGAAATTGATATTCTAGATAAAATTATGCAATTTTAAATGCTCCATGAGATAAATTTGCAATGGATCCCTTCTCATGTGGATCTAAGCTGGGTTAGGAAAGGAAGGCATCTGAGAATGCCTCTTCTGTGGTCACTTCCGTGCCTGTAGAGGATTGTACAGGGAGAATTTTATTCCTATACTAGTTTTGTGCTTATTGAAAGTGCATTAGTTCACGGACATTTCTAACTCTAGGTAATAGGCATCAATCATAACTATGCTGAGCATTGTTATTGAGGACTTCAAAAAGGGTGACCAACATGTCGACTAGAATTCACTGGTTTGCTCTAATAAATACTGACATGTTTGGCCGATATGAAATCTTATCGCCATGTTTGGCGTTGTAGCATCTAATGACAGTGTAGGTGCTTAAATTTGTATTTCTACAGAATGGCAACTAGAGTGGTGAGATTGCCACTGCTAGTATTATAAAACGATCCATTATATGATCAATCAGATGATGAATCAACAGATGGGCGTCTTCTCTCGTCCCATGGACCAATTAGATGATGAATGTTGAACCCAGCAGACTAAAGCAATGTAAGGGTATCGTTATTTCTTATTTTAGTCAAATGATCCTGGACACATAAAAAGTTTATCATTGCTCACTCTACAATTATATTTTCTTCATCGTCTTTATCAAGTAGGATAAGAAACAACATTCCCACTTTACTTTTTACCTTATTTTCCATAGGTTGGGTGAATTGTTTGTCTAAAAAATAATCCCAAATGTTCATCAGTTCAAGCAATAGATGTTCCAATCTTCGCAGAATCTAACGTTAATATCTTCTAACCTATACAGTGATTTTATCTTTTATATTGTTTTCCATTGAAACCTATTCGAATCCATTGTAGATCTCAGCCTGCTTTTAATACAATATATGATACAAAAGTCGAAAAACCTTGAAGCCATTGTTTGATCAGAATAAAATACAGTTTGGGTGATGTACATGAAGAGATAAAGAATTCACAATAATATATATATATATATATATATATATATATATATATATATATATATATATATATATAGACGACACTTTATTGTTGTTAAAGTACATTAGAAATTACATAAATTTGTTAGTTGTAAAGCCCCCTGGTGAGTTGATTTATCCCATATACTATATACTTATGCTACCATGTGGCAAATTACCGCAATCAAATTCTGCAGCTTCTGCATTATACCCTTTATATTCCGGGAATGGCGAAATTGACGAACTAGAATATCCCATGCATGCTAAATCTGGCAGTTATATTGGCAAAGAAAGGTATTAATCTACAAACACTCCTGAGGGAGTTAAGACTTATGGGGTCGAGCGTTATCATGTTCGTAAATTGCCCATTGTACAGTGTTATGAGACACGGTAACATTTAAAAAAGTGTGGTTGGTATGAACATGAATATGCATGCCCAGAATATGAGAGCATATTACATCTATAAATTATTACAAGTTCACTGCTCCATATACGCAGTAATTATTGTCTACACCATTATACTGTGTTAACCTATACTATACTGTGTTTAAAACATAAAAAATATTAGTCTCTTGGGGTAATCAAGCCCTAATGATTCTCAATGAATCTCATCATGCCCATAATTTTTCCCCTCGAACCCTTGTTACAAGCAACATTCCTGAGCCATGCTATTTTAGAAAGATCGACAAGTGCCTTAGATATGTGACATGAAAGTAAAACAACAGGTGGTAGGGTATGCTGGAGGTATCACTGTGAATCCAAACTACCTTGTACCACTAATAGATGGTGCAATCTATATATATAATTCTCTTACGTGGCACGCAAAAAAGACGTTATTTGTTATCGCGTTTTGGCAACATTGTACGATTGTTTGTTTACCACGAATTGAATTTATAGCGTTATCGGATGAAATTTTATTGAAAAAAAAAAGATTTTTAGTCGAGCTGTTGCAGTTTAGAATTAGAAATCAAAGAAAGCGAAGGATCATTTCAGTGCCATTTAAAAAACGGTCCTTTTCAGGGCCAACAATTATAGTTCAGCAAGACGCTTGCACTATAACTTTCCACAACAAACTCAATGAAAAAGTGTGGGTTACTCGAGAGTGCTGGAAATGTACACAAACAACATACTAGGTATTCAATTTCCAAAGCAGCGCTCACATTTCGACTCAAAATTTACTCAAAGTTTTCCTTTGAATTCTGATTCCCGGGTACTGTTTATATTTTCTGCAATACAGCAAACTTAGATTTGAAAAATATTTTTTTGGAGTATCATATTTTGAAAACAATCCTTTCTGCTAGGACACATGTCTTCATTGATGCGAGCGAAGCGAGTATAGGTTCGCTCAGCGAACAAATGAGGATTGCAAAGCAATCGTCCGGGGGTTGGCGAGCTTTAGCGAGCAGGGGGCGGGCCCCCTAGTAGTGATAAATAACCACAAACTACTCTAGGAGTTACACAACGGTGCGTCGCCGGCTGTATCCTGAGAGTGGTCGTGCTGTCCGGGTCTCCGTCACAGTGACCCTCCCTAAGGCAGAAACAAGATTCGTTAATGACATAATACTCTATAATTCCCTACTTGTCCACTACTTTTGGTCATTATCCTTTCTTGGAGTCACGGTGAATCAATCATAGAGTACATGCAAAAGTAGAGGGATCAATGGTATCCTTTTTATGTGCCCTGGTTCATGTGACCAAAACGTGTAGCAACGTGACCATTAGAGTGTTCCTTCTTTTGGATGGAATCTAACATTCATCATCTGATTGGTCCACGTAGAAGACGTCCTTCCAGTAATTCATCATCTGATCGGTCCACATAGAAGACGTTCTTCCATTGATTCATCATCCGATTGGTCCACTGATCATCTCTAGAGTTAACTTGGCGATTTCACCACTTTTTTCGCTATGTAATAGACATGCGGATTTATAAACATATCTTGTCATTATATGTTAGATCGCCAAACCAGGCAATAAAATACCAAGTCCGTCAAACACGCCATTTTTTTACAGAGCATTCGCACTATTAATCGACATGTTGGACCCACCTTTTTAAGATCCTCTCAATGGCAATACTCAGTCTACTTATATTTCATGCCAATGGGTCCAAAGGGTTTGTCCACTACGCTAGCAACCTGAGACTTGTAAGTGGCACGGGTTCGATTCGTGTCAGGTACAATTTCTCTTTTAGTGTATTTCTCTCAACTGAGTCGGTAAAACTTTCAGTGTGTGTGTTTCTACCCTCATTGTTGTGGTTGTATGTACCCCTTGACGTTTTCGGAATTGTCCTCGGCAAAGCTTAACCAAGTATGTCCTTTCCGCCATAAAGACTCAATGCAACCAACCAACTTGATATTTTCTTAGTTTATCAGAAACTCCACATGGCTGTTTAATTCCAACTGTACACTGAATTTGAAAATGCGTAAAATTTTTTTTTGCGTAACTAGGAGGCTCCGCCCGCTGCTTGTTGTCGCTCGTCAACCCCCGATGATTACTACGCTATCATATTTAGTTCGTTTCGCGAACTATACCTTTCAACAAAGAAAGGGAGGTTATTGCTTCACAATCCATCCCCAATTGGATCGCTGCTGGATTGATCCAGGACCTCTAGTAAGACGTTAATTGAAGGTTCCCTTCTCATTGCAATAGTTATCGCAAGAGACCGAGTAACGGAAAATTGCCTACTTTTTTTGAGAGATTAGTGTATCTGTATCTAAGCTGAAAAAAAGGACACTAAAATCTAAGGTAATGGTAATTTTAGTTAACGTAGTACTAGAGCAACACAACGGACTATTGACGACGTTCCGGAATCAGTCCCTTAAGGGAAAGATTCGAGGACAACACCTCGTAATTTTGAACCACGGTCAGATGACGAAGCAACACCTGAGCTGGCACCCCACTCTCCAAACTTCCACTCCAACCCAACGTGAGGACTTTCAGCCACGACAGATTTAAGGTGCACCAGCCGCCTCTACACCATACGTTTACAAATATCCATGCCCGGACCCGGATTCGAACCAGGAACCTACCGATCTAGAGGCTAACACCTTAACCACTATACCCTAAAATATAAGGATTAAATTTCAAATGTACAACATTAAGGAGAATAAAAAGGACACTAAATCTTCTCTGCCTACCGCATAGAAATTCCGAATCATAGATATGTTTTAGATGATCCGTGTTGTTTATTGTAATAGTACTTTTTAAGATTTTCATATTCGAATGTTGCTATGGAAACGGCGACCGAATTAGCCGATTCTTCTGAAAACATTGCAAGTTTTCTAGCGCGTGCTCGAAATTTTTTTTTAAGTGAATTAATTAACAAATAAAACAGTTTATCGTCTGCGCGTGATCCATATTCATTAGCCCGTTGAGCCACTAGACTCTATCACGTGACTCACTATCTACCAATCACAAAGCGAATAAACCTGAAAAACACCGAAATATTTTCTTTTAATAGAAAGAAAGAAATTTATATTGCCATATTTTGAAGTTATGTATTGCTAACTAAATGGCATACTAATTTTTACTTTTCATTAAGCCATTTTGAGAAGATCACGCCGATGAAAACGACAATTTGACACAAACTTACCTGATTTATATTAGTAGAATCTAGTTTAACGCATCAATTAAGGAATACTTTTATAAAAGTTCTATAATTCGTCGAATGCTAAGAGAAGCTCCACACTGTCGGGGAAACATCAGAAATTATTGCTCGTTGGAAGTTTTCTTTAAAATCGCGAATTTCAGAGCAATTTATGAGGCTTTCAAAGCTTTAACTAATATTTATAAACAGAGCTCTCCGGAATCAGGAACATTGGGAGGAAGTTTATCGCCTGTCATGTTTCCGGAGCACTACCAATTCACAAAACTCCGAAATCTGTTTTGACAAGGACTTAGAATGTGAATGTACGGAGTGAGTAGCAAATATTTACATCAAGTTTTCTTTCTTGTGACTTTCGATCACACGCTAGGTGTGTTTGCGGAGTAAGGGACTTGAATATATTGGAGTGTCTGGAGAAAGCACTTGTTTGTGTATCGAGATGTTGAAAAGAGCAAATATGGGAACAAGTTTAGATGTGGAAATGTTCAATTCCTTTTAACATTTATGTATCAGAATTATTAGTAGAGTGTGAAGGAAGCGCATATATACACGCAACTGCCAATATGTCTGGTCACACAGAAAAGGATTTTAGTGGGAGAAGTACAGAATGACTATTGCTGTTCAATAACTAGTTTAACTCGTGAATTTAACATCATAATACTAAAATACAAAAATTCATAATCATGAAGAATATCAAACAAATTCTTGTTTTTATTTATTTAGAAGAGTATTAATGTATTTAGATTCTAAAATCAAAATTTCCATATTTTGACTCCTACGGTTCCTTTCTGCGTAATAATTCAGGTTTTTGAATCATTTTCCAGAGGGTTGAAACAGAATAAATGTTAGTAATTTCCTTTGAACACACAGTTTGAATTTGAAAATTCAAATTCAAACTGTGTTAAGGGCGATTTCCGTAATGAACGAAGTCATAAGCAACTACTAAATCAAACATTAAAGGAAAGCTGTGTAAGGTATAAAGAAGAGACAGCAGAAAGAATATTAGGATTTGAAATTACTAGATTACCTTGATATTTGGATTTCCAAAATTACTTTTATGATACGAATGGTTTAGTAAGTTTTATTTACGTGGACGGAAATCTCGAGATAATTATTAACCTCCTGGTGGGTTTTCTTTCGCTTTGAAAGCTACTAAAACCTGTTCCAACCCCATCTAGGCTAGGAACAATTTGTTTTTCCTACTTGAACCTACATTCCACTTTAGAGTAATAGGGTGTTTTGTCTCGACGAAATAGCTCGTCCTTAGCAAAAATCACCAGATTGTGGATATGTCGTCGAAACACTCGGAGTGGAAAACAATTTGTAATACATCAAGAAAGAGAATAATTCAAGAAGTGCAATTGTATTTACGTCCAGTTCAACTGAGGTTTGACAAGGTTGGGATGGTTGGTTGATTTGGAGTTTAAGTGGAAATGTACTAAGTTGGACGAGCTGCGTCAAATGCAAGATAATACAACAGTAATTGGTTCCGTGTTTGATTTGACTAGTTTGTGCACAGGCTTCATACAACGAGTATATACAAGGAGATAAAAAAATATTTTTGGAACGTTATACTTAATTAAATATAACAAGAAATAACTTTTTCTCATAAACAAGATCCTCTATACATTGGTATTATTAGAAAAAAAGGTAGTTTCTCAGATACACTCTTAAGCAGAGTATTTTATTGGATTTTTTAATATTGTCAACGTCTCAATTACTATGGTGATACGTTTCTTTTTTGTGATATTCTGGGAGACTTCCACAAGTCTTAGACCCTGGTCGAATTGACGGGTGTGCCCCGTAAAGTATGACTTCAAAGTTATAAACTGTACCAAATTTTCACTCATATTAAAAACCCAATTTCTCTAAAGTATGTCTTGAATACCGATTCGATAACACTACATTGTTTTGTCATTATGAACAATTAATACATAAAAGATATAAAAATTTCATTATTATTACATACAATTTAATCAGTGTACCGAATAAAAAACAGAAGCATTGTATGAAGAAAGCAGCATAGTGAACAACGAAAACGAGAAAACAGCTATCGGCCTTGCACGAAAGAAAACGTTATAAAAATAAAAAGTCTTAAACTGTGTACTGCCCAAAAACAACAGCGTTAAACAAGAAGAGGAAAAAACACATCAAAGTTTATAAGCAGGTGAAAATCTATTCGAAAAAGCTTCCCGAAAACAAGGTAAACGAAAAAGACTCGCCTCAGAAGAGGCTACCACAATGAGGGTGGGAAAATAGATAAAAGTAGAACAGGTGATGGTAAAACGGAAGGTAAAATCATCACTAGCTTTCCTCGGGTGATGTCCGTCTTCACTTAACCTTCTGAGATGTACCTTGCACAATTCCACCTTGTAACCTGAAAACTTCTCTCTTTGACTTCAAACTAGATATTAATTCCTTAACAACAAGCTGAACAACACAGCGTTCCTCCGGTTTAAAATAAGACCGCGTCCTGTGTTGACTCAAATACATAAACCCTGAAGAAAGTGTTTTCTACCGCGACAGGTAAAGTATGACCGCGATATTACCCTGTGTTAACTCATCCACAAACAAGGTATTTTCTTGTCCATGTCCATTTATTGCAGGAAAAACAAATTTAGATTTTAAAATTGGGGCTTCGAGGGAACTTTGACTCTATGTGTGCCAATTGTCATGGCTACAGATTAGTATGAAGAAAGGAAAGAATAGACTATATTTTTCGCCGTGTAGGTGTACCAAATTTGGTGTGGATTGGTCAAACGGTGTATATTTGTATAGAGAATATATACACACGTCCTTTTTTAAATATATAGATGGGAATATTTCCAAAGGATTAAATATAAGAAAAGTACCAGTGGAATCATTCGAAAGAACTCTATCATAAGGAAAGGACCGATTCAATGTATACTTCCAAAGGATTGTATTCCATGAATGTATGGTTGGTAGTTTCATTTACGTCTCATTGGAGCAACTCAATGGACTATGGGGTACGGTCCTAGGTTAGTCCCAAAGAGAAAAGTCCGTGGACACCTTGGTCAGGATAATAAGAGTACATTTGAGGTCACTACAAGTTTTGAGTGCCACTAGCCTCCTACTTTCACCCCGGTCTATGTTTGAATAATTGAGAATAATTTATTGTGAATAAATGTTGAAGGAATCTATGGGTTCTTTCAACCAATGATTATGTTTAACAAAGACATATATATGTATGTAATACATAGACATTAATTGTGGTGAAAGGGAGGTTAAACTGACGTTATTCTACTCGGAAATATCTTGATTCTTATAGTTACAGGACGTTAACACCCTGATGGAGAAGATATTTGTGATAAAGTCATATTTCTTGTTGGATATATCAGTAACAAAATTTTAAACGTGCAAGTGGTAAATTTATTTATACAATTTATAATATGCATTCTTTCTAACAGTTATTTGTGAAATGTGTTAATGCTAGGGCTCATTGTGAACAAGTGAAGTAAGCAAAGCTCGTGTAGTAGACTAAAGAAGATTACTTTGTAATCTTCAATATTTGTTGAGAGTTAGAAAAAATGAAGTATTGATCATGCTTCCACGTTTTGAAAATTTGGTTCAAAACGTTTTCTTAACCTATGCCTTTTTTCGCAAAATTTTAGGTGTTTTAGTACATTGCTTTACTTTACAGCTAAGGGCACAGTTAACAAATGGAGTAAATGTGATTTGCAAGTACACAAATTGATATGATGATAAAAATTGTGCCAATACGAAAAATTAATGCGCGTGGGACTTGTAAAATTTTGGTAATTACTCATAATTTTTACCATTTTTTGTGTAATAATTTCCGAATGAATATAATATGTTTTGATCAAACTTTATACCTAATAATAGTAAAGGTTTGTTTTGAAAGTCCAATGTCTTCTGCACTGATCTTCTATAATAGTAATGATATTCTATATAAGTTAAATTGTTATTTTATTCAAACAGCTTTAAAATTTTCAGCTCTATTTCCATTGTTAAGAGAGAAGAGAGAGAGAGAGAGAGAGAGAGAGAGAGAGAGAGGGTTTAACACAAAATCTTCAAAACTTAGCTCTTATAAATTGAATAATCACCAATTAACCACAAGCTGAATCAACTTAATCACTTTTAGGTTACGAAGTGTTTTTGAAATTTACATTTCACTGTGATTTGTTTCCGAACAGCAGTCACTTCTGCGCATCCTTATTGCGCATCACTTGACAGTTGCTAGGCAACATATCTTTTTATAAGCCTTTCCGGATTTCTGCTGCTCTTGAATAATGAAGGTTGCTTCTCATACAATGAAACTGGATTTTGCTTTTTATAATGGCTCACTCTATCCCTGATGAGAGATATCTGAGGAAATAACGAAATGGGGTATCCATTATCTCGTTTTATTCAATCTGATTGGCTCCTTTTCCCTTTAAAGTGCTGTAATTGGTAGTTTAATCTCAATCTTTAATTTAGAAGAAGAGCACAAGCAACTGGGCAAGGGGTGGAGGCTGAATTTGTATTGGTGTATGGCAATCAAGATTCAAGTTTTTTAAATCTCTTTCATTTTTTCACACGATAAATTCCCTAGAGTTTTTTTTCAATCTTTTAAGGTATTTTAGAAGTACTTTGATGCTATCTAGATTTTAATGGAGGAATGTTGTATATTTAATGAAATTTTAGTGAATAGATGCTTTAAGAATGGAATTCGTAGCCACTCTTTTTTTAATCAACATTTGTGCCTTTAATTTGTATCACTCGGGGATTGTTTCAAGTTCAATTTTTGTACAATATTCTATTTCTTTAATAACATAGGGTGTTATTTGTCGCACTGCAGTTCACTTGTAATTTGAATAAATTTACATAAATATCCACAGGTAATTAAATAATTAAAATTACAACCGTTCCTGGCAACAACTATGCTTTTCTTTACTATAGCGTCAAAATCATTTTGGAAAGCATATATTGGGAATAGGTATTAAGAATAAAATTTTAGAATCGATATACGATTGGAAATTTTGAAAAATATCTGGTTGAAGAAAGAATACGGATAAAAAAAGAATGATTGGCTCCTTTTCCTTTTAATATGCTGTTATTGGTAGTATCCTCTCAATCTCCATTTTGAAAAACAGAACATGTTAAATAAGAAAGTGAGCATGAATTTGCATTGCTTGATGAATGTGATATTCGAAATTTTTAAATATCTTAGAATTTAACAATTGAAATTATTTCTTAGAGGTGTACTTTTTTCAGTCTTTTAAGGAATTTTATATATATACTGTATAATTTTCTTACCTGGCACTCAAAAAGACGTTATTTGCTATCGTGTTTTGGCAACACTGTACGACTGTTTGTTTAAAACGAAGCCTCGCGCCTCAATTGAATTTATAGCGTTATCGGATGAAACTTTATTAAAAATATATAGATATTAGTCTATCTGTTGTAGCTTATATACAAACAACATGCTGGGACGTTTCGAGTCTAAATTTTCTCAAAAGTTTCATTGGAATTCCAAATTGTTCGAGTTCTGAATCCAGAGGTACTGTATAAATTATATAACTGTACTACAAATTTATGTTTGAGAAATATTTTTTTAAGTATCATATTTTGTAAACAATCTCTTCTGCTAGGACACATGTCTTCATTAATGCGAGCGAAGCGAGTAAGTTTCGCTCAGTGCTTCAGGGTGTTGCATTTACGGTGGCCAGCAGTATATATATATATATATATATATATATATATATATATATATATATATATATATATATATATATATATATATATATATATATATATATATACACATACATATCTATATATATATGCGCTAATTAACGCATAACAAAATGAAAGCCAGAGTTAAATTATAATTCTAAAATCAAAACGTTTAAGGACTACCAAAATATATATACTAGGTTCGAATTAAAAGTCAAGTTATTTTGAGAATTTTCGACTTCTCAGCTCTCACAGATGTAATCAATGTCGAAGTTTCGTAATTGTCTTGGAACAAGTACACAGCGCAAGACAATACACAGAACAAGTCTTTGAACAAGCACACAGCGCACTTGTTCTAAGATGGGAATGTTCTAGATGCGCAAGAAATGGACCATGACCTTCGAAAAAATGTACCGGATTTGAGTTCTGATATACTAGGTAGGTTGAAATATTTAGAAAGAATTGATGAGTTTTGATGCCTCTTCAGATGCCTTTCATCAGAAAATTGAGCAATGATCTTTTTCTTTTGTCTTTGAATGGAGTTAAGAAATGTTGCCAAAATTCTTTGCATAAAACACCTAGAATGAATTTGTATGCAGAAAACAGAGTAACTATGATGATGGTATTAAATATCCCACAATACCTAAACACAATCCTGATTACTTGAAACAGACTTTAGTATGCAAGACAATTTAGTATTTACTGTTAAACTTTAATTGTATTTTATTCATATCCAGTTATGTTAGTTATAAATAACCCTTACTCTATTTAATCGAATATTTGAAACTTCCACAAATCAATTTATAATTAGATATGAAATTTATTTCATGAATTTGTAATATTACTATGTCATGTATAAGGACTTTAGATTAAGATTTAATACATATTGACTCCAGAATAAAAAGCGGATATTCGTATTTTGTATCTAATGCTTATTATACTTATTTCTTCAATTTATTTTAGATTAATTTCTTTTTGTTACAAATTGTATTGCTTCTATACAGTTGCATACATCTATATATATATTTCTCTTACGTGGCACGCAAAAAAGACGTTATTTGTTACCGCGTTTTGGCAACATTGTGCGATTGTTTGTTTACTAGGAGCCGCGCGCCTCATTTGAATCTATAGCGTTATCGGATGAAATTTTATTGAAAAAAATGAATTTTAGACGAGCTGTTGCGGTTTGTAATAGAAATCTAAGAAAGCGGAGGATCTTTTCAGGGCTATTTAAAAAACGGTCCTTTTCAAGGCTAACAACTATAGTACAAGACGCGTGCACTACAACTTTCGACAACAAACTCAGTCAAAAAGTGTATGGGTGGCTCGAGTACTGGGGAAATGTACACACAAACAACATGCTGGGTATTCAATTTCCAAAGCAGCGCTCATATTGCGAGTAAAAATTTGCTCAAAGTTTTCATTTAAATTCTGATTCCAGAGGTACTGTATATATCTTTTATGTAATACAACAAATTTAGATTTGAAAATTTTTTTTTTGGAATATCATATTTTGTAATCAATCCCTTCTGCTAGGACACGTGTCTTCATTGATGCGAGCGAAGCGAGCATAGGTTCGCTCAGCGAACCAATGAGGATTGCTTCGCAATCCTCCGGGGGTTGGCGAGCGTTAGCGAGCAGGGGGCGGACCCCCTAGTTATATATAAAGGGCGAACATATAATACTGAATATACACGATGCAATCAGCATGATACGATGCAATTAACCCTTTACTTAGAGAAAATCTGGGAATTTTTTATCGTGATCGAATTTAGTTGAAGTTAGATTGCGAACTTAAACCTTATTATCTTAAAATTTGAAATAAATTATGTAAAGTTTAATCTCTTATAACAGGTTTTCTTAATATTTTTAGTTACATGAAACTACCATATAAATGAAGAATGTATCAACCATGATGTAGAGAGAATGATAATGTATTGTAGTGCCATCTAGCGACGACATTTGTTCCTAAAATGTTTATTTCCCATTTAGATATTGAATTAAGTTCCTCTGAACTCTCAAATCACGTATTTCGTACAGGATCTTATTTATTGTATAAATAATTAAAATGTTGCAAACTTTAAAAGAAACATTCTACACTTCACACAATACTATAAAGTTATAAACTTTTTTCACTGTTAGAAAATACAAAATATTTTTAAAACTTTAATGAACAAGGAATAATTAAAGTTAACTGCTACTAACTTTTTTTGTAATATTTTTCGGGAATTTTCGTTGTTGGCTTTGTTTTTTTATGACACAAAGGCCATATTTTTTCATGCTATGGTTGACACGTCACACATTTATTAATCGAGATCACCTTTTCAAAAAATGTGGTTCTATATAGAGAACACCATATAATTTTATGGTGAAGAGATTTATAGAAAATACGTTATGTTCACTACAAGATATAAATGTTTTCTTAATGAATTCTTTTATATTTCGACTGTTCAAATTTTAAGCGTTGTACTTTCTAAACTTAAAGAAGAGCTTTAAAGATACAGTTGAAATTTTAAGAAGTAAAAAAAACAAAAACATTTTAATGTCTCTTTTAATTCCGAGTAATTTAAAAATTTTAAATAAAAATAAAAATCACAACACAAAATGTTTTCAAAAGTTTTTTAAAAATTTTAAATTAAAATTAAAAAAAAAGAGGGGTCATTTTAAATTGCTAAAACTCAAAATATTCTTGATCAATTTTCAAAATTCTTCCAGTAAATTATTCACAAATTTTTAACTTTAGTTTTGATTCAGCAATTTAAAAAATATTAATTTAATAAAAAATAAATTATATTTGAATGAAAATTTTTGTAAATTTTAAGGTACTTTTTTTTTTAAGTCGTATTTTTAAAAGTAAATATTTATTTCAAATTTGCTGAATCAAAATTAAAGTATAATGTAATTAAAGTTAATGTAATTAAGTTTACTTAAGTAAAATTAAAGTTAATGCATAAAGTAAAAGATATATTCCAAATTTTAACCTTTAAACTTTATCGGTTTTCGACTTATAGCAATTTGAATACAGGAAATCTTGAAAAAATGTATCATGGAGAAAAACGCATTTAAAGTTTTAAAGACAGATCTTGTTGCCATGACAACAACTGTCAAGAGTGTTAGATTTTCCAAACAACGCACCACAAAAATTACTATATCTCTAGTTCTAGTTAAGATAGAAACATGATTTAGACTTCATTTTAAGCAGAAAAACACAGAGAATTTCTTAAAATAGTAAAAAAAATTTCGAAAATTTGACGATTTTTGTGTCTCGGACCCCTTTAACGGTATTTCTGATTAATTTATTTTAGAGTAAATGCATTTTTCTTGAAAATTCCAGACAGTGGCAGGTGGAATAGCGGAGCATGTAATAAACATATATGTCATCAGTCTAGGCATAGAAAACTGAATCGATGACAACGATTTCAAAAACAGAATGTCAATTTTGCATTCTTTAAAAAAATAAATAACACTGCTTTCAATGAATGTTTTATAAGTACTTAAGTTGCACAAGAATAGCTTCAACTTGTAATGTAAGCAACCTTGA
Organism: Metellina segmentata; assembly: GCA_947359465.1. Classification (NCBI taxonomy): domain Eukaryota; kingdom Metazoa; phylum Arthropoda; class Arachnida; order Araneae; family Tetragnathidae; genus Metellina; species Metellina segmentata. The sequence goes on along the minus strand of OX375881.1, from coordinate 82,606,934 downwards.
CCTTCAGTCACTTGAGACAAAAAGCTTAAATTTTTCAAGTCCTAGTTCAAATACTTCCAACTGTACTATCAAAATCCAAGATCAGAAAATCACATAAATCCATGTTTTAGTCCAACAGATATTCCGTTTTAAAACAATTCCTTGTGGCACATGAAGCATAAAAATCAGTTGTAAATTTAAGAGGACAACAAAAATCGTCAAATTTTCGAAAATATTTTTTATTCATTGAACAATTCTCTGTGTTCGTCAACTTAAAATTACGTCTGAATCATGTTTCTATCTTAATTATAACGAGATATATAATTATTTTTAAGATTCGTTGTTTTGAAAATCAAACACTTAGACAGTTGTTGTCATGGCAACAACGTCTGCGAAAGACGTTATTTAAGTCTACGGAGACCTTTGAACTATATAGAAAAGAGGTAGAACTTGCAAAAACCAAACTAAACCAAAGATTTAAGAGAAAAAAAGGAGTTAGATACTCCTCTCGGTGCTTTTATAAGGTATTTAAACATTTTATTAATTGTGAATCTGCCTTTAAAACTTTAAAAGCGTTTTTCTCCATGATGCATTTTTTCAAGATTCCTGTATTCAAATTGTTGTAAGTCAAGAACCAATAAAGTTGAAGGGTTGAAATTTTAAATACATCTTTTTCGAACATTATACTTTAATTATGATTCAGCAAATTTAAAACAAATATTTTCTTTTAAAAATATGACTGTTTAAAAAAAATAAACTTTAAACTATTTATAAATTTTCATTAAAATATTTTTAATTTTTTATTGAATTAATATTTTTAAAATTGCTGAATCAAATTTAAAGTTTATAAATTTGTGAATAATTTACTGCAAGAATTTTGAAAATTGACCAAAAATATTTTGAGCTTTAGCAAATTGAAATGACCTTTCTTTTTTCTTAAATTTAAATTTTAAAAAATTTGGAAAACTTTTGTGCTGTGATTTTGCTTATTAGTTAGATGGGTAATCAGTACAAAAAAATTCGAAATTATAAATTAATTAATAAAAATTTTTTATAATGTGTCCCGGATCCTCTTAATTGATTGTAATCGTCAAAAATTGAAAGCATATATAAAAAAATTTAAATACACTTGTGCACCGTATGTCTACCAGTTTTAATTTAACGTAATCTATCTTTTTTTAAATAGTTTTGTTTTATTTTAAGCGTCATTTTTAAATGAAATGTTACACACCTTGCTTAAGAAGGTTTTGTTTTGTATATTATACTTATTTTTATGAAACAAAATTCTACAAAAATAACGCGTAAATTAAAAACTCTACATTCCTAAGAAAAAAATTCAAACAAGGTCTTGAGGAAAGTTTGTCAAAATATGCATATACCACCAAGAAATAACACATATCTAGTGATATTTTGAGAAATAAATAATTAATTTAAAAAATAACGCTTCAACACATATAGGCAAACAGAAAAAAATGCCGATTGTTGAAAAAAAATGCAGAATTCTGAAAAAAAGGTATGATTAAACGTTTTGAATTTCGATTTCCTGAATATATTCTGATATAGAATAAGTCGAAAATACTTTTGAACTGTATCTTTAAAGACGCTAATGATGTATTTACAACAGCAACACAAATTTACAATACTTAGAAATGCTCAAATATTACCGCAAGATTTTGCTGACAACTCTAATACACAAACACAGAATTATAAATCAAATTAGAAAGTGAAAAACGAAAGATGCAAACATATTTTCTGAGAGTAGTTTAGATTCGCTAAGGACAAATATAGTAGTTCAGCAGGCCCAACAAAACGCTTTATTGCATATTCAACACAAAACTAGAAATTTCACTGCACAGTGACAGCTGAATTGGACTATATAGAGTATATAATGCAAGATGTATATGTATTCTAAACACAATAGGAGTCGCTGTGGCTCAGTGTGTTTGTCCACAATCACAGATTGCTAATGCATTGGACAAAAGTATATCTATTCATGTTGTAGCGTAGGTTGAATTTCTTAATTTCGGTGTATTTTTCTCTCTTTCTTCGGTTTGATTGTAAAGATTAACTTATGTTTGTCCATTTAGTTCATCTTCTGAGGAGTAGCTTGACCATATATGATCTATACACCGTAAAACACCCCAAAACCAACCAACTATGCACTATAAAATTTGAAAACTAATATAGAAAATTACTTATGTGTTTGAAATTAACATTCTAAATAATGTAAACAAGTGTTCAATAGTATTAAATTATGTTGTGTTTATAGAATGATTTTGCAAATGTACAAGGAATTTCCCCCTACATGTTATTTACCTGGATGTATAAGAAGCCTTCAGCTTGAATTACTATTAAATAGGCATGTGTTATACTTGGATAATCTTTTTATACAATAGGGAGTAATCCTGTTAAAAGTAGAATTACATTGGAAATGAAATGGGGTACTGCAGAATTAAAACAAGCTTGTTCTCACGGTTATTTTACTTAGTGCTATTAATTATTTTTAAAGGGTTGTTAACTGTATTAGAGGTCTGTAACTCTCTACGTTTGAATTTTAACTTCCTTTTTACTTTGTCTATAAATAATATTTAAAATTATGATTATGTAACTATTATTGTTAGCAATTTTATACATTTCGGAATAGTTTATTTAAATCACAGAGACAATAAATTATATCAGTATGTAGTTTGTTTAGCATCACAATATGTAAACAATATAAAAAAAATACTATACTCAAAACAAGTAAAATTTTGTTTAGAAAATATATGTTTGCAATATTCTAGTTTTCGTATGCTAGTACGAGTGATATAAATCATTGGTTAGTTTCATGTTTTCATAGAATAGAGTATTCTATCTTGTTTTTGGTGCTGTTTGTTCATGTTTTAGACCTGAATCGTCAAACCAGATCGCTTGTAAAATCAGATTTCTCTTAAATACGATTATTTAGATTTGAAAATTCTTATGTGGGATCTTTTGGGATATTTGAGGGATAATTCTTATGTGGAATATATGGGATCTTTTGAGCTACGAAATTATAATTTCCACTCAGTTGTTCCTTCATGTACAATAGTAACAAAACGCATTATGCTTTTTCCTCAATAATAGAGTTATAACCATGAAACCTGTTTTACAGATTTATTTTTCCGATTTCGTTCCCTCAATATACTAACTTGAAATAATATTTTAATTAGATATTGTTTCTCGTAACCAATTAGTTGCCCTAAATTATGTTATTATTACTATTACTTCTTATGGTTTCCATTTTCTTGTTCAAATGAGAATTAGTGAATAAATACAGATTTCGTAAATTTTAGTACAGAATAGAAAAACTATTTCTTTCCTATTCATTTTGTACCCGAAGGAAAAAAAAATCATCGATTCAAAACAATAACTTAAAATACAAGTGAGAATTGCTTCTATGGTTGAGGTTTTAATTTCATGAATAAAGTAACCGATGAATACATATACAGATTTAAAAAATACTGCTTTGCATCTTTATCGCTCCCACTACCATATATGTAATACGGTAGTATTAATTAGTCTGTTATGCCCTTTTTTTATCGCTAATGGAATAATAAGAATTATTTCATTAAACTCAGCTACATGAATGATTTTTTTTAAGTACGATTATTTTAAACAAATATATCGTATAAAATAAATAATTATTTAAGTCGCAAAAAAAAATCATTTGTATGAGTATCGACCTCAACGTGGACATTACTAATTTAAAAGCGCTAATACAACAAAATCCAAAAACTTAGACACTTAATTTTAGCTAATAGATTTTAGGGAAGAGAAATTCTTCCCCAACCGAAAGTAAGCTCCGTAATCTAGTGCTGCCATCTTGTGATTATGTTACGTACTTTTAAAAATTTATCAAAAAAAAATTATCTGAAAATAGTTTCTTTAATAATAAACGGATACAATTATCTTTGATACAGCATTCTTTCACATAAAATTTGTCCTATGAACAGATTTGTGCTTAAAAGAATTGCAATATAAAACATAACATTACAAAAGTTAAAATCGATCTCTTTTATTCTAAACAAAATTTAAAATCTTTTATCTCTGAAATAATATATAATTCTACTTAAAATTAACCCACATCTAGGTTTATTTACAGCGTAATTCGATGTACAGTTCTATAAATACAAATGTTTTGCAGTTGTATAAATAGGAAGTTATGATCCATCTGCTGTTTTGAAATTTTTATTCCATGATGTAATATAAAAGTTTACGGAATAAACCTGCATAATATTTATAATTTTTTTTAAAGAAAAAATAATTGTGTTCATGCTATCAATAGATGCAATGTTTGATAACTATTTATTATGGTCCATATACGTGACAATAGAAATTGGAAATATGTTTAAAAGAAGGAATGAGGTTCCCCAAAATGTTTAAAAATAATATTGCAAAGATTTTCTGATAAAAAATATATTTTTTATTAGTTTAAAGATTACAAATTAAATCCAGCGCATATTTTACATTTATTTCATTAAATATATTTTACTGCATTTCAGTTTAAGGATTTGATGACGAATATTTTTAATTGAAAATTGTAACTAATAAATTACATAATGCGTTGATAAGTAATAAAAAATGAACCGAAACAGTTTATTTAAAATTCTTACTGCGCAGTAATATAAATTATGAAGTATTCATTAACAGTGTGATAACATATGTACGACAATATTTTCCTACCGTTTTTAATTTTAGGATAGATATAAACTAATACAAGATTTATAAAATTAAGCGTAACAAATATTTTAACATTAGATAAAAATATATTTCTATTTGAACATTCATTTTTGTAAAATTTCGAAATAAGGTTCTAATGATATGTAATTAAGATTACCATATCTATATAAATAAGAATGGAGTGTTTGTTTGTACATTCAATATTTTCGACCCATTTCAAGTTTTCTATCCGTTTTGGACCCTTCTGATGCCGAATCCGCCATTTTCTCGTTTGGTGTCTGTCTGTCTGTCTGTATGTATGTTGTGCCCTATACACGTCCACACAATTTAAGATATTTTCATGGAAATTTGCATGCAGTGAGTACTTATCTTCATTTAGAGAGTGGCATTGGTTGCGAAAGTCTGTCTGTCCGTCTTTCTGTTCTATGCTCGATTTTGTGTTTGTGTGTTTGTGTAGACATCACATGAATTGTATTCCAGATATTTGATTGCAGTGTATTTTATTTGATACATTATCTATTAGTTTAGTGGATGCAATATTAAACATTTCTTTATTGTTATATTTAGGTGAGTTTCATGCTAAAACACCTGAGTAAGTTTACTTAAATCAACCATAATTTGGTAGTTTTGGAAAAATTGGAATGTCTATTGAATATTACGATTACTTCGATTGCTTTACCAGTACTGCTAAAAAAGTAATTATTCTTCAAAAAATTATTTTTTTTATGGAACTTCATCTCTGATACTTCATTTATTTCGAGTCTTATTTTTATTCTTTGCGCAATGAAAACGATTTCCGAATATTTGGGACAGACGATATTTTTCAACGAAACGAGAATGAACAAGATCGCGCGAGCAGTGATATTTTCTGGTTCTTTCGCTCTGAATTAATTTCACGTTTCTAAATTTTGTACACTTTTAGTTGTAAGTTGTGGCAACTGTGCGAGATCAAGAGATAAAATTGAATCACAAATTAATATCTTTAGAACAATTTTTTGCGACATCTTTTATTTTGCTGTTTCCTGTTTTAAATACTTATTATTTTAATAAATGTGTTTTCCTTCTCATCACACGCAACAGCACCACAAAGTATTAGACTTAAAAATGTTGGGTAAGTTAGTATAAATTTTCAGTAAATTTTAAGTGTAGTTATGCCATTGTTGAAAGAATAATGCCGTTATTTAAAGAATAATGCCGTTATTTAAAGAATAATGCCGTTATTGAAAGAATAATGCCGTTATTGAAAGAATAATGCCGTTATTGAAAGAATAATGCCGTTATTGAAAGAATAATTGGCGTTATTGAAAGAATAATAAAGTTTAAAAATCCCGAACTAGAACTTTTCAAACATTAAAAAATTCGTTGTCATAATGACGGGAGAAGACTGCAAAATTTCACAATATCGCATACCGGAGGCAAGAGTGCCACAAGTAAAAAAATATTGTTTTGTTGACTATGAGTGCGAGAGCACTCGCCGTAAATCGTAATTTTAATTAATTGAGTTGAACATGAAAAGAACTTAAGAAAGGGAATTCCAAATCTTCCTATAAATCGTCTTTTATAGTAGTAACCTTAGTATCACCTTTCGTCATTTTGTAGCTTTGTCATACAGCAATTGTGCGATGTATGTGAAATGTATTACATGAATGGATATGCATGTGTAGGATTTGTGTCCAAAGTAAGTAGTAGAAAATATAAAGATGGCGAAAGGTGTTAAAATAAATTTTTATTCTACAAAAAACTTAAGTCATTATATATTTTGATTATCTCTTCAATCTAGAGTAAACCAATTAAAACCGAGTAAGGTCGGGTATTTTGCTAGTATTTAAATATAATGTATCAATAAACTATGTGTAAATCGACAAGTAAGTGGTTACAGATTGACTTTTCAGTAAAACTACTAAATAAAGTTGTTTAAAATTATATAAGCTACACATAATCTTAAAACTTACTTATTTATAATGCACATGATTTATAACACATTTGAATAATTCAGCATTTTTTGTTTGGTCGAAGAAAGTAAGCTTTATCATTTTTGTAATATTTGAGGTAGCTAATCACGGTTTATTTTATAGTTTCCTAACCCATTTAAATGTGTTGAAATCAATTGATTTTTTGAAAGGATAATGAAACATTCTTAATTCACTGAATGTTTTAAAAATGAAATGTACATAGTAGTATTGAAGATAGATAACTGTTACTGTGACCAAAAATGAGTTAGTATTTAAATTTAATTGAAAAGAAAACTAACCCCACCCTAGGGAGAATTTAAAGAACCTATAACTTTTGTATTACATTAAATATGTTTTGGTCATGTAACACCTTTTTTTTAATGTTGTACAGGCAGTTTTGATAAGAACCTTTAGAACAAAGTTTATAATAAATACTCATGCGCTAACAGAATTCGAAGTTAGTGGTGTAAGTTCTTCACTAAAGAAATTAAAGACACTAACTAAAATAAATACAGCATTCTGTTTACATATTTCTATTGTGAAGCATAGAGAAAAATGAAGCAATGCAGGTGCGATAAACAATGAAAAGACCTTTAAACCACTAAAACAAGAAAATATTACCGAACGAGTCTAGTGTCTCCTTAATTCGATTATACAGGGTAGTCATAAATTATTGTCGGTCGGGGTTTCTTTACCTCATAACTATTGATTAAAGATCATGGTGAAATTAATCGTGACATATTCGTAAAGAACAACTCAAAACACGAACAAAGTTAAGTAATTTCCCTATGTCAGCCTTTCGTGGCACAGTGTGATGGAACTCAGTATTCCGCCATCAAAGTATCCAAAGTGTTACACCGCAAATGCTGGAGAACACTTGGTGGAAAATTGAGTTCCGATTCGATATATTACGTAAATCGAAAAAAGCTTCCATGTGGAAACTACCTAACTTTTTTGTGTTGGTAATTAATAAATGTTTGATAAATCTTTGAGTTGTAACTTTATGAATTTTTAACTCCCCCAGTTCGTGTTTTACAAAAAGCTTTCTGAGTTCTACTTTATGAATGTCACAGTTGGTTTTGTCATGTTCTATAATCAGAAGCTATGATGTAAGGAAACCCCGACAGTAATATATGACCGCCCTCTTATATTCCTCGACGTTTGTTCTTTCGACAGTGTAGTAACTTTTTTGCATCATTTGTGGCAAGAAGACAATTTTCGCTTCTTTTAGCTATTCCCATTCTAAAATTCTTTGCCCTCGCTGTAAAAATTAGAACAGTCTATAGGCACGAAGATTTAGAATAAAACCCCCTTTTAATTTGATCGATTTGGAATTCTACACACCTGTCCAAAACTTGAGGATTATTCCACCCACAAGATCCTGTACCTGAAAGTAAATGCGCCAAGGTGCATCAGATGACAAAACAATATTCCACAATCTAAGCGGGGGAAAAAAGCACCCACATGTCTCTTGGTGCTAATAAGAACTAATGAAATAGAATAAACAGAAAGGTTAAGATATCCGAACACTTTTGTAGTCTCTGTTTTTTTAATATAATATAGAAACTGTTTAATGCAGGGTTTCCAAAACATTTTCAACAATGGAACACTTCGCAAAACCGGAAATTTAAACGGAACACTTAGCTTATTTTTTAGGTTTGGTAATTCTTATTATTAAATTAAAAAAAAAAATGTTATTAAAACACATTATTTATTTAGTAATTATTTTTAAATATAAAACTAAAATATTATATCCACATAAAAATATGAATACATAAAGTACTTAATAACTTTGATGATTTTGAGTCCTTGAATTGCATATCTTCTTGATATCAGGCACAATATTGGTAAGTTACATTCTAATATCTGCTGTGACGTCGAGCCTGTTCCTGCACTTGGTTGCAGCGCATAAGAAAATCCCGCTTCTCATAAATAGATTGTAGAAAACGGAAGTAAAACAATAATAGCCTGCTTTGAAAAATTGGGGTATTCTTTTGACAAACTCGCCCAGAAATCATTTAAAGGCTCATCTTTATATTTCTGTTTTGAATCAGAGTCACTTATTAAACTAATTAGATTTTCGCAGTCACTGGCGTTTAAGCCTACTGGTTTAGCTGTCACGGAAAATGGATTCCGAGCCCATGAATCGTCCTTACTAGTTTTCGGAAAATATTGCAAAAGCGTTGTTTTCAAGTTATATAGGTGTTTCTAAAAATACTTTAGAAACTTCTTTGTCTAGTTTTAAATTTAATTCATTCAAACATTCATGTAAGGAAGGAAAACAATGAAAATTATTCGATTCAACTGAGAAAATCCGAAATTGTATTTTTTTTTTATCATAAGACGCAATTTTATCTCTTGTATTAAAAATTGTAATACTATTTCCTTGTATTGGTAAGTTAACTTCATTGCACTTCGCAAAATTATCTGCCAGATATGCAAGTATTATCAACCATGAAGTCTTAATAGCGCTTTTTCTCTGGATAGAGCCATCTCACTTCAGTATGTATTAAAAGTGCTTTGTGTCCACTACCCATTTCATGGCACAAAATTTTAAATAATCTGGATTGAAGTGGTCTTGATTTTACATAGTTTATAACTTTATGGTTTCATCAATACCATTTTTTAAATTTGTCGAAATTTTTTTAGTCACCAGTGCTCGTATTTGTAAAATACAATGACTGCTGGTGGCTCTTTTAGCTACATTCTGGATACATGATACAACACCTCTTATATTACCTACCATTGCTCGAGCACCATCTTTACAAATATCAATACACTTCTCCCAACCTATCTCTTGATTTGTAATGTAATCATTAATACAGTTGAATATATCTTCTCCTGTAGTTTGTCCATGTAAATATGCGCACATGAGTAAATTTTCTTCAACACTATTATCATATCGCACCCCGGTAAGAAATGTGACGCAACTCAAAATTGCAGAATTTGAGAAACCTCAACTTAAAGGATATATAAAACTTATATTGAAATAGTATAAGCTTCTTTTGAATTTTTGGTAAGTATTTATGGTGACAACTTCTATAATATTCTATAGAATAGTAATATAACACGCTGGGGCACCTCATACATATCTTTCAATGACATAACATCAAAATATTTATTTTTTTACCTGTATCACTTTTCTTTCCAGGGTGCAATATGTGTAACGAACAAATACTAGTAGTACAGCTAGTCCTGCGACATCTGTAGATTCACCCATTTACAATGCATACTCACTGCAAAGTCGAAAACGATTAACTAACTCTTTCTCTATGCTAGTAGAAATATCTTTAATGCGTCGTGAAGCAGTATTATTTGATAATTGTATTGCATCTATTATTTAGTTGCCTGCTCGTAAGAATACATGACACCATGTCTTTCGCACATGGCTTAATTAGTCTCTCTCCAGTTGTATGAGCTTCACGATTAAGTACAATGTGATAGCTCACACAATAAGATGCCTCTATTGCATTTTCATTTTCAGTCTTAGCCATTGTAATCATTTGAAGTTTGAACTTTTCTAGTGAGTCACGGTGTCTCTTAAAAAAAGTGCATGTATTTTTCTTTGTTATCAGTGTGCATCGTTTTGAAGTGCTTGTGACGTTTCGCTGGAGCCAAGGAACTGTTTTTTGAGTATTTTGTGACAAAAAAAACACATTGTATCAAAAGCATCTGAATTGCTAATATACGTAAATCCCAAATTAAATAACTTTCATCGTACTTCCGTTTTGGTGTTCATAGATGACATTTGTTCTTTATTATTAGAATTTGAAGAAACCACAGTTTTGGGATCATTTTCTTCTTCAATGATAGACATATCAGTAGAAGTACTTGACGTTCCTTTTGTTGAAGTTCCTGCTTTCAACCAAAAATCCATGGGTAGTTTTTTAATATTAAAATTTGTTAATAGGAACAAATTTTTGTCAAAATAGACACAATTCGACATTGTAAGTAATCAGAATAAATTATTATCAATACATTTTTTATGCAAATTTAATTCATTTATATTTTTGAAAAGGATTTTGCTATGAAGCTGTTGAGAAATCGTGTAAAAAAAGTATCAAAAATGTAACAGAAAACTAAAAATCGTCAAAAAAATCGTGTATATCTAAGTAAATTTGCGGTTATAAGCCATGCAAAAGTGAAAACCGTGTCACCCAAAAAACTGCGTGAAAGTGGAATCATATGAATTAAATTCGCATAGTAAGAGCACTGGGTGTAGACCTAATAACGTGTGATTGATTAACAAAAACTTTCAGTTCAAACTCGATCAAATTTTAAGGTAATAAAAACAATACGGACTTACTTATGAAATTTCCCGCAGACTTTTTCCTCCAGAATTTATACACTGATGTGCTGAATATATAACGCCTATTCAAGCTGTTTTATTTAATCAGATTTATTAGGAAGATAGCTGTCACAGCTGTCGGCTTCCATCATGAACGACTCTAATCCATATTTCAGGTGTCAGTAGAACTCTGATTAATAATTTCCTTACATTAACATTTACGCTACGGCAGGTAAACAATTGTTACCGCTAAAATTTCGTTTGCACCAGCGGCATGGTATTGATCTGTGTTCTGTGTATGTTACTCCCCTTTTAAGTGATCGCTGGCATCGATCACCATTTACGAGCTGTCAGCGACTGACCTTCTAAAGGGCCCCTCCTTTTGTTCAGTGCCCCCCCCCCCTACACTGCCGACCGTGAGGTGTCAACGCTTTGGGAAAAGCAGAAAGTCGCTCCGGTGATATCTCGTATCATGCTACACAATACTTGAATTCGATTGGACGCCGTAGACGGACACTGTTTCACCTGTGCGGCTTTCAACTGCATAATCCGCCAGACCAATCCACAATACATAGATAAAACATTTAAGCACACAGAAGGGGAAAGGCAAGTGAAGGGCGAAATATGTAAGCACAAAAATACATAATGACAAAAGAAGAGGATGACAAAATTTGAAAAATTGACACAGAACAAAATGAGAAAACAAAAACAAAAAAAGGACACAAACATAAACAATAAACAAAATCAAAATATAAAAACACAAAATAATTTGTTTAAATGATAAATCCAGAAGTCAGAACGTTTAAAACACAGTAATAGTGACATATATAAGTTTCGAAATAAAAGCAAAGTTATTTTGAGAACTTTCGACTTCTCAGCTCTCACAGATGTAATCAATGTTGGAGCTGAGAAATTCCATCACTTTAAGTATTTTGTGGTGGCAGTGTCTGTTCTCGGCAGTATTTTGGCACCAATGTGAGTAGTGTTGCAGAGGAAGTTTCAGCAAATAATACTATAAAAAGAAATCGTCTTTCGTAGATGCCACTCACGGCCCTATGGATCAAGTTTGATAATTAGGTAAGCGGGCTCTGAGAGACAGGCCAAAGAACTGATCTGTGAGACGATTGAAAACATCTAAGCGACGCATCGTAAAGATTAAAGGGTAGAGCAATGTCTATTATGGTGCCAAAAACTAACAGATGAGTCATATGTAACGCGTGTGGCTGTCAATGTTCCGACAAAATAGAATCGAAACCCAGGACATAATGAATAAAACAACTACACTCAATAGTGATCGAATTGATCTAAAAATGTCGTAAAATGGCCTATAAACAGAACTAATCAAATATCTGGAAATTGAAAATGGACTTTCCATCTTGACTTCATAAGTATCAGTGGAGATTTATCATCACTCGCCTTTCAATATGAAGTAGAAGATTTTTAAAAATGTGTTGCAGTGTTTAAAACCTTTCCAAATTGTCTCGGAACATCTATTCAGGTTCAGCGGAACACTAGTGTTCCTCGGAACATCTATTCAGGTTCAGCGGAACACTAGTGTTCCTCGGAACATAGTTTGGGAAACCCTGGTTTAATGATATTTTCGTGATTAGTGTTATTAAACAAAAGCTTTGGGTTATATATATTTGAAATATATATTGATTACTTTGTAAAAATGTTAATTATGTATGAGATTTTAAATAAATGTGTCAAAAACTACAAATGTTCTACATGAAAATATATTCAACCAAATTCAAAAATGGTAATGCCAAAAAAAAAAAAAAACTGCATGCATTTTTCTAAGAAATGAACTAAAATCAAAATGATATTTAAGTTTGCAAAAATTTTACAAGCAATCGAAAAATGAACACAATATTTTTTGATAGTTTTACAGTCCAATTTGTAAATTACTGGCCATAATTAAGAAACTTTTCAACCCAGCAGAATTATTCTTGTTCATTCCCTAGACAACATTATAAAGAATACGTTCTCAATGTTTTACGAGAATCCATCAATACTTTTTTGCGTTATAACATTTGAAGTGAGTAAATAATGTATAAATATTAATTTAGAGTGAAAATTAATTTGAAGTGTATCGTTCGCTATCTCAAGCTTTTACTGTTTGTGTAAACAATTTTTTTCTTAACTTATCTTTAAAACTGTTCACAATATTTCCAAAAGAGAAACCATTTAAACATTTGAAAAACGTATCTAAAATTATATTTGCGAAAAAAAAATCTTAAATTCAAATTTTGACAGGTTATTGGTCTTTTAACGACCACTTCCGGTATTTTCCAAACCTACTTCCTACAACCGGTTTTCCCTCCTTGATTAAAATACCAATATCTCAGCAACTATTTAACTTAGAGAAAAATCAAATATACACTGCTGGCCACCGCAAATGCAACACCCTGAAAGAAGCATGCAAATAATATGAAATTCACAACATGCATTAGCGGAGGTGAGATATGCAAATGATTAGAATTTCAGCGCAGACGCACATCACGCGCGCCTGTGGCGCCACTTCAAAGCGATATTTAAGGCTTGGAGATTTCGACGATTTCAAGTACGGCAATTGTGTTTTTCTTGTGGTTTTTTCAAAAAAACGATCAATTATGCCTCGTAGAAAACAGTGATCATCTTTTGATCAAGTATCCGAGTTCGACAGAGGAAGGATAGTGGCCAACCGAGATGGTGGATTATCATTCAGGGAAATCGGTAGTCGTATTGGACGAAACCCAAACAAATGTAATGCGGATATGTGATCGTTGGATGCAGGAGGGTACGACGGACCGACTAGTTCGATCGCATCCACCTCAGTGCACCACTTCACGTGATGACAGGCATATTGTGCGTATGGCAGTGACGGATCGCTCAGCCACATCATGAACCACAGCACAGCACATTCAGTCTGTAACGCATCTTCCTGTGTCTGCGCGTACCATTCGACGCCGTTTACAGCAGAGTGGTCTGTCCGCATGACGTCCATTGCTTCGTCTACCCTTGACGCAGAACCACAAACGTCTCCGCCGCCAATGGTGCGATGAAAGAAGGATGAGGACGACAGAATGGAATGAAATTGTCTTTACTGACGAGACACGTTTCTGTCTGCATTACCACGTTGGTCGGATTCGAGTCTGGAGACACCGTGGAGAGGATGCTGAACAGCTGCGTTATGCACCGCCACACTGGTCCTACACCGGGTATTATGGTATGGGGCGGTATTGGATATCACTCTCCACTCCTCTAGTACGCATTGCCGGTACTTTAAACAGCCAGCGCTACATCTCTGAGGTGTTCGAGCCAGTTGTCCTTCCTTACCTTCAGGGCTTGCCCACAGCCATATTTCAACAGGATAATGCGCGACCACACGTGGCACGTATTGTCCAAGGGTTCTTCGTCAATCGCCAGATTGAATTGCTTCCCTGGCCAGCTTGCTCTCCGGATCTTTCGCCGATAGAAAACATGTGGTCCATGGTTGCTCAACGATTAACTCAGATTACATCCCCATCTGCCACACCAGATCAACTTTGGCAACGTATGGAAGCTGCTTGGTCTGCTCTACCCGAAGAACACATCCAAAGTCTCTTTGAATCAATGCCGAGGCGTGTGGCAGCGGTGATCTCCAACAATGGCGGCTACTCTGGCTACTGATTTTGGCAGGAACCACACTTCACAGAAGTCTATAAATTCAATCATTTGATACTTATCTACAAAATAAATTTTGTTGTGATATCTCTTGTCTTTCTTGGTGTTGCAATTTGGGTGGCCATCAGTGTATTTTGGAAAATCCAATAAATACTCTATCAATAGATTTAAAAAAAATTGTGTTATTTAAGGTTTAAAACATAAAGGAGAATATATGAATCGAATGTGCATACGAATTTGAAAGCAAATGGATTCGAAAATTGAATTGGGTTCTCACCCCTATTTTCTCAGCAGTTTGGAGAGGCAAGATGAATAAATACTGGACGCAATGAAGACTAATGCCAAGGAAGCATTTAATACTTGCTTAGTTTGTTTTAAGGTTTATACAACTTTAGCAATTTAAAGATTTGATTGTAGCGGTGACACACACCTCGTTTTCAACCCTATTGAATGTCCAAGCTCGAATCCCGTCCACGTAGCGTTCCTACTCCTTTCTCCCCATCGGAAGGGATCCCAAAAGTTTCGTTTCGCATAAGGGGAGAGTTTTTTAGTTTCTTCGGTTGTTTGCATTTTCGTTATCTGACGTTACTCAACAACTTGTTTTAGAATTTTTGTTCAAAAATAACATTTTTAACGCGTTTGGATACCTTAAAATATTGTAGGAGATCTATCTAAAACGAATTGTGAAAAAGTCATTTTTGTTCTGTTCATCCTTCATGTATCTCGACAAGATATCTAGTTAGTGACAAAATTCACGAGATGTTATGGACGAGATATCTCTTTGTTGAAAGACTAACCAAATCTTGATCTAATCATCATCCAAAAATTGGCAATGTCTTGATGTAATGAGATGTCTCATCAGTAGCAAAGGTCAGATCTTGATGGACGAGTTATATTTCGTTGAAACTTCTTGGAGGGTTGCAAGAAACCAAAACGGAAATGTGCTGACCCGTGACCCTACTGTATTCCTCAAAACCAACAGACATTCCACAAGGCTGTTCAAAGAGTCCTGTGGCAAGGAATCCAATTCGCACACTACAGCAATTGTGTGGTCCTTGATGTCGATGTATAGATTTGAGAAATACAAGGAATGATACCATTCCTACCAATAGCATACATAGGCATACAATAGCATACATAGGCATAACATACAATAGCATTCCTAACATACATACCAAACGTACTTTATTAGGTTGAGATCGGAGGACATTTCATGATACAACGAAATCAGAATCGTACTTGATTTTGAACATGTGCATAACCTTTGTGTTGTCAAATCAATACGAGACTAGACTTGCACATGCCTCTTGTTAAGGAAAGTTCATTGTACTCCGTGTAGCGACTCTTCTTGGGTTGCAAATAAAGCAATCGCGAAACAGTTACTTTTATGACTTTGTGCTAAACTAGTGTGTGACAACAGTCATTCTTTATTCCAGACTGTATCGAAAGTTAAAAATATCGCCAAAAATTTACTAGAGCACCCCATCCCACACAATCCCATTTTGACGCTTGACTAAAGTAAAGCATTCGTTTTCTAATATTTGGCCATCACGACACAACTAGGTACTGATTACCAACAACTTAGGGTAACCCTGGTGAATCCACCGATCTGTTCATGTCACGTCTCACATACGTACCTTATATACGAGTTCGATTCAACCAAAGACCTTTGTGTACAAAGGGGGCTGGTGCACGTTAAATCGGTTATGACTTTAAATGTCCACACAGTGATGTGGTGTGGAAATTTGTAGTGTGGGTGCCAGCTCAGGTGTGACCTATTCATATGACCGTGGTTAAAATTTACGTGGTGTTGCCTTCGGAACTTTTCATTAAGGATTGATCCAGGACCATCGTCAATAGCACATTGCGTTGTTCTAGTGGGAGGTTAATTGAAGGAGCTACCTTATATTCTAGACTCAACACGCTCTTTAAGTGTGTCTAGAATCTACGGTAGATACACAATTCACTCCAGACGAACACATATCCTTACCTCTGCTTTAGTATCGTGAATCTTTCCATTTATAGGTCAGCATCCTGGCCTATTGGCCTGGTGTAAAGTAAAGTAAAATAATCAAATTTTCATGTACCATGGGATGCAGAAGGGTTCAAGTTTTTGATCATGATGTGGTCATACTATAGCACTAACTACAGTGAAGTCAATATATATACCTACAAGAAACGCATCGTTGGATCGCAAGTGAACCACAGAAAATTAAAAACAAAATTTGGAGAAAAAAAGGGAAAAGTATACTACTTGTGTTTTACACACTACATACGCCTGACAAGTAAAAATTCTTGGGTAATAAAATACGACTTAGTGAACTTCCTCAATCAACATATCACCATATATTTTGGCCTAGAAATACTAAAAAAAATTTATTCTTAAAATTTTCGACTTGGGTTTTTTCGAGTTTCATGTTCGATACTTGTCACTTTAAACCCGATTAAACGACGTTCAAAGGCTTTTCCGGAAGACAGAAAACAATTCGTTTACTGTTATATGCCCTTTACAATAATGATTTAAACTGAAGAGCACTAGAAAATCTCCTTATGTCACGCGATATCATGAATCCTTGTTTACTCCAAAAGCCGGAATAAAAGTTTAAGGGGCGTTAGGAGACGGTATTTTCGTGAAGGAAACCCTAAGGAGAAATCCATCACTTTCAATCAATATCCCAGCACTCTCGTGATGCAAGGAATGATGGATATGTTTCGCTGTGACATGAAGAAGGATTCGCCTGTCATGCTTTTTACCAATATTGATACTGAAGAAACCGCTATGGTTAGAAATTAAAGCCTGGAAATTATACTTCTGGATTCGATTTGCTTCGGTCTTTTATGACAAGTAATTATGCTTTCTACTTGAAAAACACCCACCAATAGGGCACAGGGAATTGACCTTCAAAATGGTTTCGACAAGATATTTCGTTCATCATGATCTGATCAATTTTGCTAGTGACGAGATATCTAGTAAAGATATTGTCTAGTTTTTATGACTAGATAACGATCTGCTCAGTTTTCTTCGAATAACGTAATATCTCGTCCATCCTGGTAAGTTTTGCTAATGCGTGATTGAAAGTTATGTGGCTATCTTTGTCACTGCAACAATAATTAATTTACAATACAGTAGGTCAGTACGATCGCATTCATGAAACACTTTTTGGTACACTGAAGCTCCACTGTCTTTCTCTCTGCTATACGATGTACAAGAAATCTTATGTAAGAGCGCTTTTTACATTAAATTTTAATTATAATCTATATATATAATTCTCTTACGCGGCACGCAAAAAAGACGTTATTTGTTATCGCGTTTTGGCCACATTATACGATTGTTTGTTTACCACGAGGCCTCGCGCTTCAATTGAATTTATAGCGTTATCGGATGAAATTTTATTGGAAAAAAAATTAATTTTAGTCGAGCTGTTGCAGTTAATAATAGAAATCAAAGAAAGCGGAGGATCTTTTCAGGGCCATTTAAAAAAAGGTCCTTTTCAGGACCAACAATTATAGTTCAACAAGATGCTTGCACTACAACTTTCGACAACAAACTCAATAAAAAAGCTTGGGTGACTCGAGTGCAGGGGTAAATGTACACACAAACAGCATGCTGTGTGTTTAATTTCCAAATCAACGCTCACATTTCGAGTGAAAATTTGCTCAAAGTTGTAATTTGAATTCTGATTTCATATGTACAAGTATATTTCTTTTCTGAAAAACAGCAAAACAAATTTAGATTTAAAAAATATATTTTTGGAACATCATATTTTGTAAACAATTCCTTCTGCTAGGACACATGTCTTCACTGATGCGAGCGAAGCGAGCATATATTCGCGCAGTGAAGCAATTCTCCTGGGGTTGGCGAGCGTTAGCGAGCAGGGGGCGGGCCCCCTATGATATTTTAATAACAATAAACATCGTAATAATACACTTTTCATTTAATTTTTACCTACTATTTACTCAATTAACTACACTTTTTATGGAATATGGCATCGACCTGATGAGCGTATTCGACCGCACAGCAAATAACAGCTCTTTCAACACTATTCTCTACTACTTTCGAGCACGTTTCCTAGGTGACTCAATCAACTTATCTCCAAATGTTTAGGACCGTGATAGCCCGGTTGGAAGAGTACCAGGAGGGTTGCAAGCTCGAATACAAGTGAAGACCGTCTTGTACAAGGGAGTGGAATTTAAATCTGTCATGACCCCAAATGTTCATACGTTAGCGTTGAAGTTTGTAGAGTTGGGTACCAGCTTAAGTGTGACCTCGTCATCTGTGCATAGTTGCGTGGTGTTTTCCTCGGAACTTTCCCTTCGGGTTTGATACCGGACAAGTGCCCATTCTGTTGCTCTAGTGGGACGTTACTTAAATACCTAACTCCGAAAGTTTTACGTAAGCTGTTGAATCGTTGTAGAGGGTGATTACAAATGAATATCCCAACTTTGAAAGGCTATATCTTCTAAACAATACAAGGTAGCGTTCCATCCCACACATCGCATTGAGTGAGAAGTTTTGAAGATTAATTATTTTTTAAGTTTCATATTTTTGGCGAGAGATGGCGCAACGAGCGGCTATTGGAAAGAGAACACTGTTAGTGGCATTTCTTACCTGGATATGCTGCATATTTGGTTGTTTCCTCAGCTGGAAGAAGAAATGGGGACTTCATCTTCCAACAGGAGGGTGCACCACCCTATTGGCACCTTTCTGTGCGCGAATTTTTGAGCGAGCAACTGCCGCAACGGTGGATTGGTCGCAGAACAGATTTCGACCATGCTCTTCGTCAGTGGCCCGCAAGAAGCCCTCACTTAACCTCCTGCGGTTATTTTCCTTGGGGCTACATGACTGATAAAGAGTTTTTTCCTCCTCTACCAGCTGACATTGTTGCACTGAAAACGTGGATAACTGCAGCCATCGAAACTGTAACACCAGACATGCTGAAAAAAGTGTGGGATGAATTCTGCTATAGAATGGATATCGTTCATGTTTCTGCTGGTGGTCACATTGAACATTTATAACTGTATGCTTATTAGTAACTTTACATTGTTATTTTTATTTGCTTTTTCCCAAAATGCATGTATCTTCTATAGTTTTGTAAATATAGCCCTTCAAATTTGGGATATTCATTTGCAATCACTCTGTATACTTGTTAGCATAAACGTGTTCCTTTAACCTCCCTGGTAGATATCACGAAGTGATGTTATGATTGACCATACTAACAGACGTATTGGTCAGATTTTGATGAAGGATATATCTCGCCAGTAGCACAAACATTAACCACATCTTAATTTGCTCATAGTATAAAATTCAGTACAATCCTGGTGAAGTGATATCTGCTCATTATCACAAATGGTCAAATCTCAATGTACGAGATATCTCATTGATATCATCTGGAAGATTAAGTAGCCACTCGGCGTGGTCAAATAAGCGAACGAATTTGCCAATCGAGGTAATTGGATTTTGGCATTATTCTGCCAGGAAACGAGTCCCTTACATACAAAATGGTGATTTTACATACACAGTCCAGTCACTTTAATGTGACCACCACCTACTTTCGACGTCAACGTGAAATAACCAATTACAAAAGGCACGTGGAATGCACAATGCAGTGGAGTGTATATAAAGGATGTCCTAGGGCATCGGAAAGCATTTCAATCGTTGGCGTAATGCAGAAACGTAGCGATTTATCCGACGTCCAAAAAGGCATGATTTTTGGCTTTCGGGCCAAGGGTGGAAGCATTTCGGAAACGGCTAATTTTGTCCACTGTTCGCGTGCCGCCGTGGTAAAAGTATACCGTGCATGGCAAAATGATACTATCTAAAATCAGCGGCGTGGCACATGTGGTGCACCACGGGCTATAGATGACAGAGGCGAACGAAGGCTACGGAGATGCGTTCGGCGAATAGACGTGCAACTGTTGAGCAACTGACTACTCAGATGAACCAAGAGGCTACCAAGAGTGTATCCTCAACAACGGTTCAGCGAACGTTGCTGTGCATGGGCCTCCGCAGCAGACGCCTGGTTAATGCACCTATGCTGACTGATCTTCATCGGCGACGAAGGTTGGAATTGGCACGCCAGTACCGCAACTGGACGTCCACAGAGTGGCGACAGGTGGCTTTTTCCGATGAATCACGTTTTATGCTCCATCGGACAGATGGACGTTGGCGTATACGGCGTGAAACGTCTGAAAGCAAACACCCTGCAACAATTACCGGAAGGATCCAGGCTGGAGGAGGGAGCATTATGGTTTGGATAATGTTTTCCTGGCTTTCACTGTGTGCAGTCATCATTGTGGAAGGCACGATGGATCAGCACAAGTACGCATCTGTCCCTACATGCGATTTATTTTTCCTCAGAATGATGGCATCTACCAGCAGGACAATGCGAGGTGTCATATAGCTCGCAGTGTATGTGCGTGGTTCGAAGAGCACCAGGATGAGTTTACCATACTCCCCTTGCCAGCAAACTCACCGGATTTAAACCCAATCGAGAATCTGTGGGACCACCTCGATCGGATTGTTCGCCCCATGGATCCTCAACCGCGTAATCTCGCTCAGCTGGCCATGGTACTGGAGTCGGCATGGCTCAACATCCCAGTGAACACCTTCAGAAACCTAATTGACTCCCTTCCTGCGCGTCTCGCAGTGGTCTGCTCTGCCAAAGGTGGTTATTCTGTCTTTTGACAGGTGGTCACATTAATGTGACTGGACTGTGTAAAACAAACACTTGTAATTACTATTTCTCTGTCATACAATCATGAAGTGTGGTAGTTGAATTAACGTCGTGCTGGTAGCAACACAACGGGCTGATTGCAACGGTCCGGGATCAATCTGGAATGAACTCATTCATCAAGGACACGTACAAGGTGTCCATAAATTTCTGTTTAATTTGATTACAACACTGAAATTTAAAAAACTTAATATAGAATAAAAGAAAACGCTAATTTTTTATCTGTTCTTTCACTATCATGATCTTTACCAATATGTGTATTAATAAGACCGTTTAGGTTTGAAATTACGTTGTAAGGAAATCGTGACTTTGATTCGTTTCTACTTTGATTTTTAGGTATGTACTTGTGTCGTACATCCACCAACAGATAGGACCTAAAGACAAAAGTACTAGGGAAAAATTACTAGAAATTACGGAGTGGAAATTTAGTGCCTTTTATTGAATTATCAAAAGCAGGGCCACACACTACAGTAATCATCCTCATACAGCTTATATCGTACGAAAGAATTTTTAAACGCTTATTTCCCAATTGCACTGTTCCTATTATAGTACACTCATTAAAATTTTTAAATGCAAATTACAAAGTAATATATTTGTTATTCAAAATGAAATACATTATAGACTAAATTTTATAGTAACGCAAATAATCATTTCAACTTTAATCTAAGATGGTTATCACTATTAATTAAAAATATGTTTTCATCTTAATTTTATATTTCCTATACCTTATTGAGTGACGTTGCTGTGTCTTAATTCCGAGAATGAATTATGTTCTCTTCAGACATTCAAAACTTTTAATATGTTTGAATATTTTTTGGACATTTTGTGTAATTTTTAAAATTTTCCAATTTTTACAATTGTTTAAATTGTTTGAATTTTGCTGAGTAACTTGTTGTTTGTGGGCTTGTGTATTGTCATGATGAAAATACACACCTTTCAAGTTATCTAGTTCAAGTCTTTTTCATAATTAGCTTTGCTTTATTCGTGCTAGTTGCTCGTAGTATAACTACATAGTAACGTCGATTCCTCCACTCTTAAATTCAAGTGTGAAAGATAAACTGGGTACAAGTACTTAAAATATTTTACGATAGTATTTCTTAATTCCAATATTTCATAATTCTAATATTTCGTAATTCTAATACTTCATAATTCTAATATTTCATAATTCTAATATTTCATAATTTTAATATTTCATACACATTGTAAGATTATACAATAACTCTCATAGAATGCATTTAATCATAATGAAAATAAAGGTATTAATCATGGGATTACCAATATAAACATATTCCTGTCCTTTTATATTTTCTATATCTTCAGAAATCAGAATAGAGGAAGACAGCTGTTTAATAAGACAGCTAACGAAATTTATTCTATTTTATAGGAATGAAAATTTGCATGTTTAAAATAACAGTGTATCGTAAGTTTGTTCAAGCTTGCTTTAGTGAGAAGTCTACTAGCAAACGATTCATTATATACTACACTTGATGTACAACATTGGTTCTAACATCTACAAGTGATTGAACCACCATCCTATATGCTAGGTAGTTAGTTAGGTAAGCGAATTAAATTCGTACAAGATTGAACCAATGGGAGACTGCAGACGATATGGTTTCCATCGCGAAAGACAACAACTTCCGAGGATATCCGAGGACAACACCTCGTAATTTAATACCATGGATGACTTGATTGCACCTCAGCGGTCATTCCACTCTGTAAATTTCCACACAACTCCAACATGAGGACATTTGACTCAACGACATATTTAACATAAATGAACCGCCATGTACATGACGGTCTATCGTTAGATCGAGTTTTGAGTTTTTAACTCGCTTGCTCCAGGTTTCCAGTCTGCTACTCTTCCGACAGGCCTACTTCGGCCCTCCTGTGTACAAAACCGAACATTTCCAGTCCAAAATTAAATCATCTTCATTTATTATATTGTCTTTTAAATGCCTTTGCAAGCCATATATGGTGTACGGAATAAAAGGTATGGTGGCCAATGTTTTTGTCATGTCCTTGTGGTGATTGCAGGACATGGAAAAATGCAGGTCTAAGTTATGAAATATCATCTCAACCTCACTAATATGGGTTATGTCTAATGTTCTCAGAAACAAGCTGAATTTCTTTTAGCAGAAAATGAATATTCGTAGAAAAGACAATTTGAAGCAATGCCCCTAACTTCATCGAGTAAAGTTGATTAACTTACCTGGTGGTTTATCTCCTCGTCGGAAAGTACCCTGTAGTGATAAGCTTCTGATTCAAAAACATGTATGAAATTGTCACCTATTTTGGGCAAGGAACGATTTGCTTTTCCAAATTGAATTTATACTCCCTTAGAGTAATAGGGTAATTTTCGTCATTTTCAAAATAATCAGATCTGGATGGACGAGATATCTCGTCAATGTCAACAATTTAGTCGGATATCTTAATGAACGAGATAACTCGTAGTGACCACTTGTACTGTTAATGTGGCCGAATTCAACCAAAACTGTCTTGAAACACTCTTACATTGGTTTTCTTATATATTCCACCCATTGGGATTTGGCTTAGTTTGTCACTACAGTCATTTTTTGGTACACAAGGGCTAGTTGGATAAGACAAGCTTTAAAATACATTCTGAATTGCTGTGAACATCCATCTCTGAAGGCCAGAGCACTATACACTCATGTACCTGACTGGCATCAACCCATAGAGACAATGGCCTGTTGATTCCAGTTAAGTAAAATAATTGTAAAAAAGAAAATACTTACTAAGAGTGCATCGTTTGTCTTCCCGGTTTAATTTGTTCTGGCGTAGAAAAAGTAAGGAACGCTGAGATATAATCAAACCTTACCTTGTTATGCTGGTTGAGCTAAATAAATTCTTTATACCAAAACAAGATCCTCTCAGAACATATGTCTTGCATATATCTGTTCTTCAACCTACAGTCCCGATGCATGGCTTACAACCACTTTTGATTTTCTTTACTGATATTACATTATGATTATTTCAACAATTGATAGGCTAGTTTGTCATTTGTGTACAGGTTGTGAAAAAGAGCAAATGTACACTATATACTTGGAAACCTCGTGAATCTCAGACAATAAAACGTCGAATACCTACACAGAAATTAATTCATCCAAGTTTACATTATTTAATGTGTATGGTCGTAAAAGCATTTTTTCTTGAATACAGTAGCATAAAATATTATCTTTTCGGGATTTGTCCAATAAAGTTTTGGATATTCAACTTACTGATTGATTGATTAATATAATCATTATTTCTCACTCTTATACTGCCCCCTCAAAATCGTCACATCAGAAATACAGGTCGCTATTCAATTTAAGTCTTTTGTATTAAGCAATATCAAAGAAAAGACAATATCCGTAACTCGATCAAACAGATAAAAATATATGTATGGTATTCCTTTGTAGGAAGCCTATCTTGGACTGAAAATCAGAGAAAGAGTTGCAAACCAAGGTTATTAATAGTGTCTTGGAAACCATTAAAAGTGCTATTTTTCGCATTCTGCACTTCTTTCTCTCTTCACTTCCCATCACTGCGAGGCTGCGATAGGGTGGATGGAAGAGGGAAGCGAACGGGGTCGTCTAGATCTAGAGCGGGCGAGATTGAGCAAAAACCTTGACCGAATTGATGAAACTTTGGATGGCACTCTGGAGAGACGGGGAAGCTTCCACCCACCCCTTTTGGAATCTCAAGACTATTCGACGGGAGGGGGGATTCTTAAGTCATGATCGTTTGTGGAATGGAGGGGGTGCTTCGATCCACAACTCTCTCGCGGACCACGTTTTTCGGAAGGTGCTCGCACCACCCTCCCCAGCTGATTGGTGGAGGTTCTGGATGGTTCCATCCGCACTGCCGCTTGTTGGCTTCTCCGGGGGGTGGGACGGAGCGGAAGAATGTTCGAATTGGGGGGTTGGCGGTGGAAGATGTAAGGGCCGGATCGATGGGGGGAGAGGTGTGACGTCACAGCTCGATTCCGTGGGCGAGCATCGATCAAGGAGTTCCCTCCCCCCCTTCTGGTTGCACGTTCCAAGCAAGGAGGAACTTCTGGAGGGAGGTTACGAATGGAAACGGGGGCTTCGAACGAAAAGGTGGATTCGTCTGGATGTTAATTTCATTATATCATCCGCTCCGGTGGAAAGGGGACAACAGGTTAATTGGGGCTCCAAGGCTCCTTCTCAATCTTGAGATTTAGTGACCGATTGTCGGTGCCCAGAATGCGATAACTTAACCCTTTGAGCGTCGTTAAATTTCCGAGAAGGAAGCTATTGCTTTCACACTATACAAAGCATTTAAAGACTAAATAACTACATCTATCGGTTGAAATAATCACAAAGACATGCGGTTGGTTAATCCTCCGACATCACGAGATTTTCTAGTAGTTTTATTTTCCCCTATATCTGAGCTTTACCCGCTGAGTGGAGTGAAATTTCCAAGTAGTGTGACATTGTTTTTTCTGCAAAACACATATAATGACTAAATAAACACATCAGTTTATTTAAAGGATCCTAGAAAACATTCTATGGGTTAAGAAGGTTCAAATTATTAGGAGACATTGAGAGAAGACGGTATGTTGTAGAACGGATGCACAAGTGAGAACTCCTCAAAACGTTAAAATAGTGCGAAATAATACAAACATCTACGTTAGAACCGGGATTTCAATCCTGTCTGTTGAGCTTGCTGGCAGGGCCATTGGTAAAACAACAAATTTTAAACGAATACAGCACCGAAATATACGATCAAGGTAGTGCATGTCTACTGAGATCAAATTTCGAAAAATTTTGTCCCTGTTTGATTTTTTACGAACATTAAAATTTTTCGAGGTTTCTGTCTTTCTGTCTGGAAAGAAATAGGTTTCCATCTGGTACGAAATGAGTTTCTATCTGGAAAGAAATAGGTTTATGTATGATACGAAATGAGTTTCTGTCTGGAAATAAATAGATTTCCGTCTGGAATGAAAAGGGTTATTGTAGGAAAAAGTTTTAATAACTAGCTTTAGCTATATCTCTGAAAGACACATTGTTATTACTAAATGTAACTAAACCCACAAGGAAGTATATGTTTAATTGCTCTAAAGCTATAGGCTCGTTATGCATGTTGTTGCTATCTATATATATATTTCTCTTACGTGGCACGCAAAAAAGACGTTATTTGTTACCGCGTTTTGGCAACATTGTGCGATTGTTTGTTTACTAGGAGCCTCGCAACTCATTTGAATCTATAGTGTTATCGGATGAAATTTTATTGAAAAAAATGAATTTTAGACGAGCTGTTGCGGTTTGTAATAGAAATCTAAGAAAGCGGAGGATCTTTTCAGGGCTATTTAAAAAACGGTCCTTTTCAAGGCTAACAATTATAGTACAACAAGACGCATGCACTACAACTTTCGACAACAAACTCAGTCAAAAAGTGTATGCGTGGCTCGAGTACTGGGGAAATGTACACGCAAACAACATGCTGGGTATTCAATTTCCAAAGCAGCGTCCACATTGCGAGTAAAAATTTGCTCAAAGTTTTCATTTAAATTCTGATTCCAGAGGTACTGTATATATCTTTTATGTAATACAACAAATTTAGATTTGAAAAATATTTTTTTGGAATATCTTATTTTGTAATCAATCCCTTCTGCTAGGACACGTGTCTTCATTGATGCGAGCGAAGCGAGCATAGGTTCGCGCAGCGAACCAATGAGAATTGCGAAGCAATTCTCCGGGGGTTGGCGAGCGTTAGCGAGCAGGGGGCGGGCCCCCTAGTAGTATATATTGCAACAACAAATATACTAACATAATTTTCAAATAATAAAATACGATGTGTACAAAATCCTCGATGTTTACCAAGTAACTTTCCCGAAGAGATAAATTCTAGAATTATTTAATTGAATATAATTTTTCATTTTATTCTTCAGATATCATGAATATGCTAAATGCACATTAAATCTGTAGGTCCATTTTTCTCAGCTTTATTTAGTGATGCAAATATCACTATGTTCTTCATATGCGTTATCGCTAAAAATAAATCACTCATGTAGGAAAGGCATATAGATAGTTAAATTTTCTTCGTACTGGAGCAACACATTGAGCTATTGGCAACTTTCCGGGATCAATTCCGTAGACAAAGATCCAAGGACACCTCGTAATTGTGAATCAAGGTATGATAACGAGGTCAACACATGTGAACTGGCCCTCAACTCTCCAAATTTCCAAACTACGCGAACCTTTGAAGACGTAATAAATTTAATGTGTATCATTTCTTACGTACATGATAGTTGATCGAGTTTCAAACGAACTTACAACCCTCCAGTTGCTAATCCACAGCTATATCAACTAGACTAGCTCTGACCGATGATTTATTGAGCACACAGTTTAAGGAAACTAATTTCTACATTTCTTATTTATATTTCAGTTCACATTTTAGAATTATTACCTACATGTATGCATGAAGATTTGTAGTAAGTCTAATCAATATTCACTTGAACTTTTGCTATTTTCTTGGGAAATTGTCATTTGGAAAAGCTATCAACGGGTATTTTGTTATTTGAGTTTTTGTTGTGCCAATGTTCAATTTAGCATTTAAATATATTCTTTTTCAAAGCAACATACGAAACGATTACTGAAAGTGAATGGTTTTCCTTTTCCGAAGCCGTATAGACCATTTTACTATGTTTAGTTAAAAAACATTTACATGAGATAAACTTGATTTTTGCAATCGCTTTCATCGGATCTTTCCCTTGAGGGATTCATCCCGAACCAACGTCAATAGCCAGTTGAGTCGCTCCATAGGACGTTAATCAAAATACCAACCTTCTTACCCAATCGCTTTCAATACACATGATATTAATTTAATTTGAGAAATGCCTATTACTTTTGTTCCTACAGCATAAAATAAAATGAATTCTTTAAATGTGTAATGGTATTCTGATTGTGGACCCGTAATTCTTACTTTTCACGTATCTTTCCTGTTTTTCGTATTATTCGTATTATCTATCCAGTTATTCGTACAATATTATGAGTTCTCATCGCAAAATATACCATAACATTATGCTCTTTGTGTTCCACTATAAATGTAAGTTATATAAATATAATTTTTGTTCACTAATAAATTATTAGTATTTGTTCGAAAGAAATAAAAAGTTAATTTAAACATAAATATTATAATTTAAGGGCACACGGACCACCTCGATAGACTAAATGCATGAATTTTAAGCTCACATTCGTCAAGCCATATACAATTTTAAAATAACCATATAACTAAAAAAAATTTTTTCCTTGAAAATATACGCATTACATTTTATAATTAACTGTAACAAAATGTATTCCCTTCATAATTTTGTTTTCTGTAGCTACTTACTTTTTAACTGTTTGAAAATTTTTTTCATAATATCCCAGTTTGGTACACTTTTCTCAAAAACTAATGCAAGTATTGTCTCCAAAATTTTCCTGGCAACAAAAGATATCCCATTTGAAAATAATAAGAAGTATTTTTAATTTTAATCTAATAGAAATAAAATTAGATTAAAAAAAAAATTTCAAAAATAACAGAATTTTTAAAACTTTTTTTAGCGATATTTCCATATGTTCTGTATTTAAATTTAAAATAATAGGTATTTTTATTGAAAACACTTGTTTGAACAAATGTGTAAAATTTGAAAAGTGTAGCTTCAATAGAATTTAAGAAAAGTGTACCAAAGCATGAAAAAAACACATTTTGATAAAAATGAAAAAAACCATAAAAACACTTACTATGCTTAAAATTCTCTAAATTAAAATTTTCCAGCACCATAATCATTTTGATTCAGCATTTCTGAATCACATTTCTTTCGTTTCAACAGCTTTAACTTCATTCTGGCAGTTTTAGATAGCTTCCGGAAAAAGTTGTGTCAATCTTCTTCTCAGATGCACTAATTTCAGTCACTGAGTCATCAGCAGCATTTAACTTCCTCACAACAGTAAACCGATTTCCACTAAATTTGCGTCTACCAAACAACTTTTTCCTCGCCATTGCAAACAAGCAAAAGGAACTTTTTAATCAATATATATGAAGCTGTATTTTTTACCAAATCCTAAAACACGTGGTTCAATCCCTTAGCTCGGTTCAAAAATACATCACCTGCTCAATGCACATGTCTTGAAAAAGACATGTGCATTGTGTGCAGGTGATATATAAAGAAGCATTTAATTCTATTCACACAGATTAAAGTAAAAAGTAAAAAACCTACTGTCAATATTGCAGTAAAAATGAGGCTGAAAACTAGCCGAAACATTGTGCAAGTCAAAACGTACGTACATGTGATTTTACTGGGAGAGGGCTAATACAACGGGTGTGTGACAGGCGTTGTTAACATTCGTAAACGTCTGTTTAAATGTGTTTATAGTTTTCAAACCTATACAAGTTATACATTTTTGGAATCGTCTTAGTTCCCGCTATTTCGAAAATTTGAGCCAAATTATGTTCCCTGTGCTCTTAATTTGTTTTGGTAAGGTAAGGTAATTTTAATTAACGTCGTACTAGAGCAACACAACGGGCTATTAATTTGTTTTAGAAAAAATTGTTTTCCGGGCAATATACTGGTAAAAAAAACTAAGCTGCGTACCACAATCTTTTTACGGTCAATGCTATTTCTATTTAAATTGCTTTTAGTCCCCTAGAGTATATTGAACGGGGGTTAAGAGTTAGCCTATGTTTTCCCCAGTGTTCTAAAGTATAAGTGTACCGAATTTGGTGTGGATTGGTCAGACGGTGTGGATGACTACAGAGAATATACAACATACACACACATCCTTTTTATATATGAGGCGTTCAGAACTGGAGTGGATCAAGTCCACTTTCTGGTCAAACTCTTATAATCACACATTCGAACTCCTTTAAGTTGAATATTTTAGTGCATCTTTGAATCAAGTCCTTTGTTGCTTTGGTTCATGAGAGATGGCAGAATAAATGCCAAGCGAATAGGAAAAGTTCACACGAGAAGAAACTTTATCTCTATATCAAAATGTTATGAAATGGACTTGATCCACTCTTATTCTGAACACCTCGTATATACATGTTAATAGAAGCATATAAATTGTAACAATGATTTAACCATACTAGTTTAAATTTACACAATCATTTACTCATACTAGTATAAATTTACACAATGATTTACATCTACTAGTTTTAAAAATATAATTCATGCGCAAATTAAGTGTAAGGTCATCAATAAAGCTCTAACTGAATAAGAGAATCACACCAAAAATGAAGATTTTCAGAGATGGAACATTTAATCTCGTGCGTCTTTTTAGAAATGCCCAGTGAATAAATTAATATTTTTTATTTTGAAAAGTTGCAAAAGTATTGAATTTTTTATACAGTACTAGCAACATACCCGACCTTACTCGGTATTAATTGGTTTACTCTAAATTTAAGAGGCAGTCAAAATATATGATGACTTACGTTTTTTGTAGAATAAAAAATTTATTTGAATACCTTTCACCATCTTTATAATTTCTACAACTTACTTTGGAAACAAATCCTACATATGCATATACATTCATGTAATACATTTCACATACATCGCACCCTTGCTGTATGACAAAGCTACAAAGTGACGAAAGGTGACAATAAGGTTACTTCTACAAAAGACGATTTTGAGGGAGATTTGGAATTTCCTTTCTTAAGTTCTTTTCATGTTCAACTCAATTAATAAAACTTACGATTTACGGCGAGTTCTCTCGTACTCATAGTCAACAAAACAATATTTTTTTACTTGTGACACTCTTGCATCCGGTATGTCACATAGTGAAATTTTGCAATCTTCTCCTGTCATTATGACAACGAATTTTTTAATGTTTGAAAAGTTCTAGTTCGGAGTTTTTAAACATTATTATTCTTTCAAAAACGGTATTATTCTTTCAATATTGACATTATTTTTTCAATAATGGCATTATTCTTTCAATAACGGCATTATTTATTCAATAACGGCATTATTCTTTCAATAGCGGCATTATTCTTTAAATAACGGCATTATTCTTTCGATAATGGCATAAGTACACTTAAAATTTACTGAAAATTTATTCCGACTTACCTGCTATTTTTATGTCGAATACTTCGCGGTGGTGTTGCGTGTGATGAGAAGGAAAACACATTTATTAAAATAATAAATATTTAAAACAGAAAACAGCGAAATAAAACAAAATAAAAGATGTCGGAAAAAATTGTTCTAAAGATATTAATTTGTGTTTCATTTTTATCTCTTGATCTCGCACAGTTGCCACAACTTACAACTAAAAGTGCACAAAATTTAGAAATGTGAAATTAATTCAGAGCGAAAGAAACAGAAAATATCACTGCTCGTGCGATCTTGTTCATTCCCGTTCATTGAAAAATATCGTCTGTCCCAAATATTCGGAAATCGTTTTCATTGCGCATAGAACAAATTTAAGACTCAAAATAAATTAAATATCAGAACTGAAATTCGATAAAAAAAATAACTTTTTGAAGAATAATTACTTTTTTAGCACAGTACTGGTAAAGCAATCAAAGTAATCGTATTATTCAATATACATCCCAATTTTTCCAAAACTACCAGTTTATGGTTGATTTAAGTACACTAGCTCAGGTGTTTTAGCAAGAAACACAACTAGATATAACAATAAAGAAATGTTTAATATTGCATTCACTAAACTAATAGACAATGTATAAAATAAAACACAATGCAATCAAATATTTGGAATAAAATTCATGTGATGCGTGCAGAAACACACAAACAAAAAATCGTACATAGAACAGAAAGACGGACAGACAGACTTTAGCAATCAATTCCACTCACTGAATGAAGATAAGTACACACTGTATGCAAATTTCCATGAAAATATATTAAAATTTGTGGACGTGTATAGGGCACATACATACATACAGACAGACAGATGGACAGACAGACACCAAACGCGAAAAAAGCGGATTTGGCATCAGAAGGGTCCAAAACGGATAGAAAACTTGAAATGGGTCGAAAATATTGAATATACAAACAAACACTCCATTCTTATTTATATAGATTCAAGTGGAACACCGGACAAATGACGGATTAATCATTTTTATTTTCTACCTTTAATTGAATCGCAAAAAATAAAGGTTAAAGTCAATGTCTCATGAAAGTTGTTTGTCTGTGTCTCGGGCATAACGATATAATATTTATAGATTTTACATTTCTATATTCTCGTTTTTCTTGTTAATAATCCTTACCTATATATTCAAAAAATATTTCCATTGACTAATATTTTCTAGTATCAAATTTAGAAAATCAAGAATTTAAGTGCTGTGAATCATTCCGTGTATATAGATTTGAAGATAATGACCAATTTTCAGGTTCGAATTTTCAAGTAATTATGTTATACGAGTATCAAGCCATAAGCTGATTTATAAAATGTTGTTTTGTAATGTAAAAATAGAACAGGAATTAAATTTTTCTTATTCCGGAGGGAAACACTTTTTGTATAAAACGTATTCTTATTTTAATCAGGATTACATTCATTGGTCATATTAAGTATGTCTACTAAACTTTCTACATAATTAACACATCAATTTATTTTTTCAGGGGATAGTATTATCCCCTGAAAATCTCTTTATCGTATTCCAATTATACATTTCTAAAATCTGGTATTATTCAAAATAAGTGTATTTATAATTATTTTAATTCCTATTTTTAAATCTTTAGTCTAATAAATAAATTAGTAATAAAGCAAATATTAGATCATATATTTAAAAGTTCAATTAATAGAACACGATATTAGGGAAAAACTATTGTTAGTTGAAATTTTATTAAAAAAATCTCACTCTTTCTCTTGCGTTCACCAGATAGTCAAATGAACCATCCCCATTACTCAAGTAATTGACAGCACTCCCATATGTTGGAATTGTTCTTTTTTTTATCCCAGTATGACAAAAAAAATTACACAGTCATTGAGTCTGTGCAAAAAAAAATTTTTGGTAAAGGCAGGTGGGCCCTTAAAAATATATTCATGATGTCCCCAATTCAGTTCAGGATGTGTGAGTGAGAGGCTGTTAACAAACCTCACTTTGTAGAGGGAAAAAAGGATTTTCGGCCATCAAAGAATATCATCTTTTATTAATGGACGGATGGGAGCATGGAAAGCATAAGAAAAGTTTGACGTTTTTTCGCACAAATTCAACCACATGGGTTGAGCACGTCTGTTATTGCTCATAAAGACTGAAAGCCTTCATAATCAATAGCAGTAAGTATTCTGCATATACACGAATGAGCTAATCATAATACCAGCAAATACATCAACGCTTCTGATCAATAGTATTCTGTTGCAGACCGAATTAGCCACCCATTCACCATCTTATATTATCCAGTTAAAGCAGCAGCCTTCAAGCCTTAGGTGGCCCTAACCAGGAATATATATCCACACCATACTTATTCAATGATGAAGACCTGGTAGCATAGATTAGCTCTCCTGAGCTCGGTTCTAAATATTCTAGGGTAAAAACCCGTCACTGACAAGGATTTTTGTTGTGATTCTAAGGCTAGTTTAATCTTTAGACAACGGACAGAACAGCAGTTGTACCATTATCGCACCAAGAAATAATTTAGACTATGGACAGTACAGCAGTTGTACCATGACCTTGCCAAGAAAGATTTTAGACTAGTACATCAGTTTTACCTTGAAATGTATAATAATGGCGCCAAGAATGCATTTAGATTACTGTCGTTACAGTATTTGTACATTTTTAGCTATAAAAATCGCGCCAAGAAAGAATCTCGCTTGTTATTATCTATATCCGTAGTCAATAGTGTAAGATGTAGGGCACAGTTTGACTTATCCTTGTACCAAAAAATGACCGTAGAGTGACAAACCAAATAGCAATTTAATAAGCTTATGATCGTTATGAAAAATGTATACATATATGTACATACAATCATATCGCACAACGTCAAGAAAAGTGACGCAGGTCAAGAAATAAAAAAGTTGATGTTATGTCATTGAAAAATATATATGAGGTGCCCCAGCGTATTATATTACTATTCCATAGAATATAATAGAAGTTACCACCATAAACACTTACCTAAAATTTAAAAGAAGCTCATACTATTTCAATATAAGTTTTATAGCAACCTTTAAGTTGATGTTTGCCAATTTTGCGGGTGCCGGGTGCGATATGTAAAATTAGTAATGAATTATGATGAAACATTTTTCTTTATGAAATGAATCGCATATCGTTTATAATTAAATAAGAATATTTATCTGTAATGAAATATACGTATTTATCTTTATTAGCATCCCCCTTCACTGCCACTACAAGTCAATAATGAATGTCTAGCTTTATAATATGTAGGAAGACTAAAAGCCCCCATCTGCATCAAATGCTTAAAAAGTTCTGCAACTGCTGTACTGGGAAAGCATTTATACAATTGAAAATTACAGTTGTATAATTTGTTCAGCATGCAGAATGCTCTTTCTACTGTCTTTCTACACATAAAACCGGCCATTCATTTTTGATTAATGTCAATATAACAGCCGTGTGAAATATGTAACAACTATAAAAGATTTATTGTTCGCTATCTGATGGAAATCTACAACGAACTTGTATAAATGAAGAAAAGGATAAATTCACACGGGATGGTTTAATCGTATTTAAATTGTCCGTTCTCAAGCATGCAAACGGGAAAAGTCCCACATTTATTTCATTCATTGTATGCTACTAGCGTTCATTTCCGATAACAATTAGTCATGGGAAGCAGAAGAGGAAGTGTGGAGAACAGGTTTTAATGAACACGGAGAAATGTTAACTGAAGATGTGTCGCTCTAACGATTTCCGACATCTGAAAGATACTTCCGTTTCGGTCATAAATCACGAAAACGACTTCACGTCATCTAGTCTCGAAATGAAAAGAGACCTACATCTATATATATATGTATACATATGGAAATCAAATCGACATCTTAGTTTTAAGATACCATTGCCAATATACACAAAAGCATGAAACCCTAAATGGTTTGGATCAAAAAGGCGTACAATTTCAGAAATAGTTCTTTTTAACCCAATGTACTTATACTTTCAAGAATTACAGTATTAATGTAGAATAAATGCATCTATCTAAGATAATAGTGATTACTTAGTTAATGAAATTCTTCGTATAGTATAGTAAACACAAAATATCATCTCAGATCCTTCGTTTTAGCAGGGATAAGATGAGGGTGATAGTTGGATTTCTCACAGGCCACTATCACCTAAAAAAACACCTTCATAGGATGGGAATCTTTAAAGAAGAACCTCTATGCAGGAAATGCAAAATGTTGAGGAAACTGCCCACCATATACTTTTTGAATGCGAAGCTTTTGTTCACATAAGGTACTCAAGTCTAGGTCTTGGAACAGAACTTGATACAATTCACGAAGAACCTGTCAAAAGCCTTTTGGCCTTTCTTACGGAATCTGGCTTTCTTTGACAGGAATGTCGAAAAACAATGGGGCTTGGTGCAATATTCCCTAGTGTAATCAGCACCTAGGGCTTTCCTGACCTCCCCACTCAATATGAATGAATGAAAAAAATAGTAAACACAGATGTAGAATTTTTTATTACCTTATAATTCTATTCAGACACTTATTTTTTAACGTGTTTTGTTTCTTTAATAATTGATGAATAATGGTAACAACTTTGCAAACTTCGCAAGAGTTTGTAACATCCAGCCGTTGACTTATTTTTAACGTGTTTTGTTTCTTTAATAATTGATGAATAATGGTAACAACTTTGCAAACTTCGCAAGAGTTTGTAACATCCAGCCGTTGATTTTATTATCAAGGTTAATATGTTAAAGATTGTGCGGGTGTGACATTTGAAGAACAACTAAATGTTAAAGAAAAACCTGTTTATTACAAGTACTAATTAAAACAATTTATGCATTAAATTTAGATTCCACAATTTGTGGAATCTAATAATGGTTACTTTGACTGGCATCATCCCGACCCTTGTATAAGGGGAATTTTGCATCCATGCTCCGTGATCAGCATCCGTTCTTCCGCTAGTAACTATTTCTCAGAATAAGAGGGAAGGTAATTCCAAGTCAACAGGATTGAAATCATCTGAAGTTCTGGTCCAGTCCTTCTGCATGCTTCCGACAATGTTCATTCCCAGATTAGGTTGGGGTGTTTGTCCTTTTCAGAAAGAAAGTTAAAACCCTTTAAACACAAAACGAAATGACGCCAATCGAAGATTTGCATATTGAGTTTTCACATTCCGTGGTTACTAACAATTCTACAAGGCAGCTTGCCCTGCGGCCCAAAAAAGATGTTTTCACTTAAAATCAAATCTGCGAATGCAAAGTTATTAAGTAGCAGACAGTACATATAATATGCTCTAGTAACTGATAAATATACTAAAAGTTAAAGTTAGTTGAATGAATAGTGCGATCTCCGGCGCATCGAAACTGCGCATCCAACAGATGTATATAAGGAGTTGTTCTTGAACTGTTGTTAAAAATTTCTGCTGCATTGCGATTTATGATACCTTTCAATGACTGAAAAAATGACTCGCCGCAGTGCAGGATTCGAGCTCATTACGAGCAACTTTCAGAGTTTGAAAGAGGTCGTATCATTGGATTGAAGGAGGCAGGTTCGGCAAATCGGAGAATCGCTCGTCATGTGAGTCGAAACGATGCGGCGATTAGAAGATGCTGGCAGTAGTGGGTGGACAATAGCAGATTTCAGCGTCATGATGGTAGCGGTTGACGTAGGGCCACAACAGATCGCGAGGACAGAGTGATTGTCAGATCAGCTGACACAGCGCCTCATTCATCGCTATCAACCATCAGTCGTGCGACCCACACACAGGCGGCTGAGAGAGCGAAATTTACGCTCGTATCGACCGTTACGCCACCTGCCACTCACGCCTGCACACTGTCGAACCAGATTACAGTGGTGCTTGGCTCGATAAGGATGGAATGATGCTGACTGGGGACGTATAGTCTTTAGCGACGAATCCCGCTTCCAACTGTGTCCTGACGATCATCGAAGACGCGTCTGAAGACGCCCAGGGCAGCGTGCCGATCCTATTTTCACTATTGCACGCCACACGGGCCCTCAACAAGGAGTTATGGTCTGGGGTGCCATTTCCCTTGATAGCCGGACCCCTTTGGTCGTCATTAGAGGTACACTTACTACACAGCGGTACGTTGACGACATTCTGAGACCTGTTTTGCTACCGTTCCTTTCGCAGTACCCTGGGATTATTTTTCAGCAAGACAATGCCAGACCTCATACGTCACGTGTTGCTATGAACTGTTTTCAATCTTGTCAAACACTTCCTTGGCCAGCCAGATCACCAGATCTCTCTCCCATCGAGCATGTCTGAGATATGATGAGAAGGCGACTGCATCTGGTAGGGAATGTTGATGACGTAGTCCGACAATTGGAGCAAATTTGGCAAGAAATACTGCAGGAGACCATCTGGGAGCTTTATCGGTCTATGCCACGCCGTGTGGCAGCTTGCATCCGGGCTAGAGGCCGGTCAACACCTTATTGAGCTCGTTACTGTAATTCTGAAATATATCCTTCAATTGTTCTGAAATTTTAATCATTTTTAATTCTGTACATAATTTTCCTATACACCAATTTTTGTATATAATGTTAATTTACCTCTTGGGCTCATTGTAATGCAAAGGAATGATGCCTTATCCTCGCGTTTGATATTTGTATGTATGTATGTGACCTGCACCTTGTCCCAACAGTTGAATACATGTCACGTAATTTGCATACCTTGAGTACTTCGATTCATTTACAAATAAATTTCATTGCATCAGACGGCCTATTCGTCTTCACGTCTTATGTCTGTTTTTGTGTTTGTGAAAGTATCACATAAAGTTAAGTCAATATATTTTGATAACATGTTGTATACTTAAAACATTTTATCAATATATTTTCTTGTAGTAAATTCTAATTCCTATTATTTCACACAAACAACCCATAGAAAATTCTATTTAAAACTAACATGCATGTTAGAGTTAAGAAAATTTGCTATGGAACTTTGTCAGTATTAAAAGAATAATAATGTTAGAAAAATTAAAACTGGTACTTTCATGCAATAAAAATTATTTAGGAAAAGTAGCTGTTTTTAAACCTGCGTCACTTACAGGTTGCAGGCTACTGGAACACTGGGCGAACACCCCTGAGACACTGTGGTCCCAGTTAATGCTTTTATTGAATGTTATAAAATTTATTGTTTGTGAAAAATCGAAATTAATGGCTAATGCTTTCATTTTTCATTTAAACTGGAAGCTTAATAATCACCTGCATCAGGCCACGGCAAAAATTCAGTATTCAGTACGTGCAAGAAAAATTATGAACAATTCAAATCGATCCTTAATTCAACAGGAAATGAAAAATAGAACATATAACCTAACTTGGCTCTAAATCACATCACACACTGGATTTTGCATCTACAACCAAGTCACATCGTTCGCGTATCCCAAAGGAATAAGTTATGTCCCCAACAGAAGGCACGCGAAAACAAAGAACAACAAAAATCCCAGTTGACAAGTTGTAATTTCATCCTACACCCAACAAAATAAATGTCCTTTTTCCTGTTCCCGAGCTTTTGTAATCGGTGCTAATATACTAAATGGCATCAGCTTCTTTTGATGACAAGGTTTCGAATCTTCATTCAACACTGTCAAGTTAATCTCAGTAAATGGTTTTTCCAGTCACGCAGAGTAACTGTAGACTGCTATTTAAATAAGCTTATTGTGAAATGCTTTTATCTCATTTGTTTGCAAAAAAGTAACGTAATAATCTAATGATAGGAAGTCATGTTTGTGTAACGCTGGATCAGTAACTGAACTAGTTTATACGAAAAAGTAATTTATGTTAAACTACTTTATATTTTATTTGTGAGTTAAAAGCAAGTACAAGAGTCATAAACATAGCTCATAGTTTTCCAAAGTGGGCTTTGAATAAATCTTTAAACATGCCATTTTTAACTCAGAGGATATAGAAGGTTCAGAGGAGCAAGAGTGTGTAATAATATGCAAAAATAGCTTATATCCTAAAATGCTTTGGACGATACCTTTTTCTCTTGACCATACAGACACTCGCTACAATGATTTATTGCTGCCAGAATCATGCTCAGTGAAATACAAGCTACAACTGATCAATATGAAAATACAATACAACAGGTCTTTACAAACGAATGTTAATGTGTATTCATTCAAATTACGCAAGCACTGAAAAGCGCAGCAGCAGGAATCTGCACGTTATAGGTTCATTAGTTATGTGTACTTAGAAGATTGGTGCTTAGTTGGTGCTTCATTAGTTCTACGAGCAGGATTGTGAAGTGTTATGAAGAAAGAGGATCACAAGTATTAGTTTCTTCATACATGACCTAACTCATTTAGAGTCCTAACGGATTTAGAGAAGCCCCCTAAACATGTATTAGTTTGAAAAAAGAGTTTGAGATATTAGTGAAATCACAACAATAATCCATTTTTTATTTTACAAGGAGACATCTTACATTTGCAAGACATATATTCGGGAGTTAATAATGTAGACAAAATTTCAAGGTACCTATTCTCCCACTCAAATTTTTTTTTTTATATAAATTAACCATATTAGTCAAATTAGTATTCAATAAACAAAACTTCAAAATAACGACTAATAAAGATTAAAACAGACAGAATCGTCAATGGTCATTTTGGTGGAACAAGATGTCCAACACAATGAGGACAAAAGTGAGTCTAAATAAAACGTGAGTTTAAATATGTTCCAGAATAATGTAGTCGCAATTCACTCTTTAACAAAGCCTCTCAAGTGTGATTGTAAAGGCGGAAAGCCTCCACACGCACACACACATACTAGGTCATTAACTAGTGTGTTCGACAATTTTGTCCAGATGATGGTGGATGCCTTTTAGAATCGAAATGGCCCCTGACGATTTTCAAAATTTTTAATCTTTATCAGTCGTTACTTTGAATTGGTTTTATAAATATAGTGCAAAATTGATGTTAGGGCTGTATCAGTTGTATTCGGTATCTATCTTTTTACATCACCCTTTTTAATCTTTATTATTCGTTATTTCAAAGTATTTTTATACGTATTGTGGCAATCATGTTCCCATATTTGGTGTCAGTCATTTTCTGTAAAACCACTTTTTTTGGAATTTTCTGCCCAACATGTCGTTTTTGTTTATCAGTGCTGAAAGCTAAAGCAAAGCCTAGTCTGGATCTGGTGTACACTGGTGTAAGCAATTAAGAGAATTTCCAGACTTGGTCGATTATCTCTAGAACTACTGTACCGATTTTAATGAAATTTGATATGTACATACATTGATACAATACAAAACAAATAACCATTCAATAATTGTAATACACACGCATGATCGTGCGTAACACTCCTTCGAGTCAGAAAGTATGAAACAGCGGCTGCAGAATAAACAAAAAAAATGGGTTAGTAGGGGGTATGGTCCCCTCTTACAGATATACAGGTCTCGCAGCGTGATTTCATACTTAAAATAAGGTAGTTTATCATTTCCTGTGGCAATTGGTCACACGCGTTCAGAACCGCTGTTTTCATTCCCTGTATGGTTCTCGGAGGGGGATTGCGATTTAAATTGCTATCCCCAGAGCGTCCCAGACATGCTCTGTAGAGTTAAGGTCTGGTGATCTGGCTGGCCAATCCATCCGGCGAATATCCTCACTCTCTAGAAATTCGTCGGCCAGAAGAGCTCTATGTGGCCTCGCGTTATCGTCCATTAAAATGAACTCAGTGCAAACTGCACCCCTGAAAAGGCGAACATAGGGCTCCAAGACCTCATCCCTATACCTCACACCAGTCACACTGCCTCTTTCAAAGACATGGAGAGGTGTGCAGCCTTCCATCATTATGCCTGCCCAGACCATTAAACCTCCTACGCCATAATGGTCAATTTTGCGGACATTGGAGGGTAGGTAGCAGGTCCCTGGTTCTCTCCATATGAACGTACGGCGAGAATCGGTTTAGGCTGAACTATGCTCTCTGCACCATGATAAACGGTTTCTCCAGTTTGTAGAAGTGAGCGGGACGCAAACAGCAGGTCTTCTTGCGAACAACCCTCGCTCACGAAGTCTTTTGGAAACAGTCACCCTTGATACACAGGTTCCTGTGGCTGCATATGTCACGAGAGAACTGAGAAGCTGTAGCACTCCTGTTACGCCTTGCTATAATCGACAAATGGCGATCTTCTCTGGCCGTCGTGGCTCTCGGACGACCTTACCCAGGCTTTCTCTCGATGGATCCGGTATCCTGGAACTGTTTCCATAAGTTAAACACGACAATAGGCGTTAAATTGAACTCTCAACAATTTTGGACTTGAGATTGGCCTGTTTCTAGCCTCCCCACAATTCGCCACCTCATTCCATCATCTAAACGTTGGTGGTTATTTATCTTTACTGTTACAATTTGAAATTACCCGATTGTTGCAAAATAACACCAAGAAATTCGCCGAAGTATGCTAGCGAACGAAATGCGTCTTAACTTACGCGCGCTTATAAAGCCTGTTTCTCTACTTGCTCCATCTACACACATGTGTACGCTTACGTATTTAACGTACAAATTTGCATTTTTGTCTAGAAGCAGTGGTTTTACATTCAGTTCAGTTCTTTTCATGAAATTCAATAAAATATGAAATTTTTCTTAATGTATTTCACCAGTGTATGTCTGGACTTTTAGCACAGATATTACGTCAGTATCATTACATTGATACTTTTTTGTTACTTCCTTTTTATAACTAAATACATATATGGGCTAGGGATCTGGAAAGTATGTTAACAGTTATGATCAGAAAGGGGAAAAGCAGGAAAATCCGAAGTGACTAACCAAACAGAATCAGCAATAGTAGAACAATGAACCGTATAAAACTGTTGCTCTTAATATACACTACTAGGGGGCCCGCCCCCTGCTCGCTAACGCTCGCCAACCCCCGGAGAATTGCTTCACAATTCTCATTCGAACCTATGCTCGCTTCGCTCGCATCAATGAAGACACGTGTCCTAGCAGAAGGGATTGATTACAAAATAAGATATTCCAAAAAAATATTTTTCAAATCTAAATTTGTTGCATTACATAAAAGATATATACAGTACCTCTGGAATCAGAATTTAAATGAAAACTTTGAGCAAATTTTTACTCGCAATGTGGACGCTGCTTTGGAAATTGAAAACCCAGCATGTTGTTTGTGTGTACATTTCCCCAGTACTCGAGCCACCCATACACTTTTTGACTGAGTTTGTTGTCGAAAGTTGTAGTGCATGCGTCTTGTTGTACTATAATTGTTAGCCTTGAAAAGGACCGTTTTTTAAATAGCTCTGAAAAGATCCTCCGCTTTCTTAGATTTCTATTACAAACCGCAACAGCTCGTCTAAAATTCATTTTTTTCAATAAAATTTCATCCGATAACACTATAGATTCAAATGAGTCGCGAGGCTCCTAGTAAACAAACAATCGCACAATGTTGCCAAAACGCGGTAACAAATAACGTCTTTTTTGCGTGCCACGTAAGAGAAATATATATATAGATATGGACATACGTATTTGGACACTGCAGAAATTGGGTGGAGGATACATCTTAGTGTTGAGTTGTTTTCCTGGTTAGGACTCGGCCCATTGCTTTATATACCTGGCACCATGAACGCTGACGTGTACCTCGACGTTCTGGATGATTCGGCTTTGCCTACACTATGGTAATTTTACGGCGATTATAGTTTTTTATTCCAACAGGATCGAGCTCCTTGACATACTGCAAAACATGTACTGGACCTTTTTCCTGAAAATGAGATGAATTTGCTTGACTGGCCTGTCAGAGCCCCGATCTCAATCCGCTGTTGCACGTGTGGGACAAACTGGATCGACTAGTACGACACCGCCATTCATGCCCATCTTCACAACAATGTCTTCTCACAGCATTGCACGAGGCATGGCGAGCTATTTCAGTCCAGACTTACAGAGAACTTGTGAAAAGTATGCCTCGACGTGTTGCAGATGTAAAACAAGTAAAAGGAGGGTCTACCCGTTACTAAATAGCACACTAAAGTACTTTTTCTAAAAAAAACATGCAGTGTCCAAATACTTTTGTCCGTGTAGTGTATGTCGTATTAAACCAAATATTCAGGGCCCTTGAGGGTTAAGACATAAACAAGTTGAACTGTTAAGACGTAATTAAACTCCATTATCAACAGGAATTAAGAATAGAGGGGATACATTACAACTGGAAAGAATTTATAGTCAGAAGAGAGGGAAAATAATGTATGAAACAAGAGGAGAGTAAGGAAAGATTGTTGAGGTTTGAGGTGTTCTCTTTGAGGTTTGATCAGATGCATCTGGCTTAGAAAATCAATGATGTGGAATCACAGATATTTCCCGGGTAACTCGAGCAAGATTTTAAAACCTACGAGAATAGTAATTTGCAGACAATTGTTTCCGGATTTGCCTATGCAGATTTATTCATCTATATGAATGTTGTAGGAGTTAGTATTCTAGTTTTGAAGGATTGTCTTCCTTCGTTCTCTATCCATGCATCATGTTTGCAGATATGCCTCCCTTTGAGAACACCGGTTTAACTCTCCGAGGGATTCATACATAGGAGCTGCATTATTCCTGGCATGAGACTTATAGCCTACCTGACTAAAACAATATTTCCTAAGATCCTTTCAGTCAATATCTATATATATAATTCTCTTACGTGGCACGCAAAAAAGACGTTATTTGTAATCGCGTTTTGGCAACACTGTATGATTGTTGGTTTATCGCGAAGTCTCGCGCATCGATTGAATTTATAGCGGTATCGGATGAAATTTTATTGAAAAAAAAAAGGAAATTTTAATGAGCTGTTGCAGTTAGTTTATAATAGAAGTCAAAGAAAGCGGAGAATCTTTTCAGGACCATTTAAAAAACGGTCTTTTTCAGGGCCAACAATTATAGTCCAACAAGACGCTTGCACAACAACTTTCGGCAACAAACTCAATGAAAAAGTGTGGGTCGTTTGAGTGCTGGGAAAATGTACCCACAAACAACATGCTGAGTATTCAATTTCCAAAGCAACGCTCACATTTCGAGTCAAAATTTGCTCAAAGTTTTCATTTGAATTCTGAATTTAGAGATACTGTATATATTTTTTTCTGTAATACAGCAAATTTAGATTTGAAAAACATTTTTTTTTTGTAACATATTTTGTAAACAATCCCTTCTGCTAGGACACATGTCTTCATTGAGGCGAGCGAAGCGAGCATAGGTTCGCGCAGCGAACCAATGAGGATTGCGAAGCAATCCTCTGGGGGTTGGCGAGCGTCAGCGAGCAGGGGGCAGGCCCCCTAGTTTTTGTTTATTTAGCCATTCTGTGTGTTGTGTTGGGGAAAATAAAAATTGAAATAATCTGAAATCTCTTTTTAAGTTTAGATAGTTAATTATATGTTCCCACTTCTCAGAAAATTTTGTAAACTAAGATTTAGAGTAACCTGTACTGTGCAGAAGACAGAAAAAGATAGGACGAAGAGGGTAAGTGCTTTTAAACGTTAAGTGCTTCCACTGAACATAAAACGTGTTTAGGGTTAAAGTAGTGGTTGTCGCTTCCTGAAAATGCTTCAGAGAAGACTTATAGATCAGTTTCAACGCTACAGTTTCGAATTTT
This sequence comes from Metellina segmentata, assembly GCA_947359465.1. Classification (NCBI taxonomy): domain Eukaryota; kingdom Metazoa; phylum Arthropoda; class Arachnida; order Araneae; family Tetragnathidae; genus Metellina; species Metellina segmentata. Next base: position 82,561,986 of record OX375881.1, on the reverse strand, counting down.
GTCCGGAAAATTTCGCAGACCTCAAAAGGAGCACAAATGAAACTATATTATCTCTTGCTTCACTCACAATACTAGCATACTGATAACAAGAAAACAGTACGTAAAAATGTGAACCTAAATATTCAGATAAACGTTCTACCAAATATTACTCAATATCCCAGTAATTTTTAAAAATTCATATATTTATTAAACACTTTATGATCATTTACTTATATATGTTTAAAACTACTATTGACAGATAGGTTTTGAATTAGCGTCGCACTGGTGCAACACGAAGTAGTATTGGCGACGGTCCGATATCAATTTCAAAGGGAAATATACAAGAACGCCTCGTATTTTTAAACCATGGTCAGAAGACGAGAACGACACCTGAACTGGCACCCTACTCTCAAAACTTCCATTCCAAGCCAACTTGGGGACATTTGAGGCCACTACAGATTTAACGGGCTCCATCTCCAGCGTACTCGATGGTCTTTGGCTAGACTTAGTTCCGAACTTGCAACACTCCGGCTTATTATTTATATAATTTTAAAATTTACGTGATTAGACTATTCCATATGGTCCACTTGCCCCACATGATGGAACAAGTGCATATCATGAACTGTTTTGTGCTTGCAATGTGATAGTATTGTGAGTGCGTATCCTCTCATTCATGTTCTTTGCTCTACGCAACTTTCCTGCCGAAATCTTAAATACTCTAGTGCTGCAACTAGTCTACAGGATTCCTCCAAGCATCTCCAGTAAGTGACAATCCCTATTTTAATCACAATCACATTTTATATTCAGAGGACGCACTTAACTTACACCACCCTAACCACTTACCATTCATCGATTCACCCTAGTCATTTTTCCTAAAATAATTTCCAAACTTTTTCATCACTAAAGGAGCAATTCTATGTGCAGTCTGGTTAAAATGCTCAAAAATATCAGTCTAATATTGCCGGTAATGAAATTTAAAAAATAATAATGCTTTGCAAATACAGTCAAATTCGCCCAACTGGATATCGCACTAAGGAATTGTAAGTTGCTTGAAATTACTCGAGTTGAGCATGTTGGCAACGACTGTGTTTAAACAAACAAATAAAAATGTTATAATCCTTAAAAGAAGCCATTGATATACCTTTTGCGGATGCTTTTATCAATTTCGCCCACTGTGTTTCAGCAGATTAGGGAGCTGGTTGTAAGTTCAGAAAGATTATGAGATAAAGCGAAAGTATAGAAGTGAAATAACCTTCGACATTTCGTGACTAAAGGTTACGTTACATAAAGGTGATAAGAGCGTTACAAGTTTAAACTTCTTATGAAACAACTTTGAAAGAGCTGATGTCTGCTGGCCTGGAAGCATTTTGGACTCATGCTCAATAGAGTAAAATCGAAGCTGTGCAGTATAATATCTGTGCCAGTTATGAAAGCTAGCTTGCTCAAGTTTCGCAGATCTTCATATATAACGAATTAAATAACCCAATCGAAATCATCTCAACTGTAAATGCAAACTTATTTAGCTCTTTTAAAAACCATTAATTGATACACAAGAACTGTATTTAAAGTAAAAGTATGTGAGGTGGAGTGGTCGTTCACGGTAAGAAGGCGATTTGTCGCCAAATATGGTAACCTTCACCTTTTGCGGATTTTCTTCACATCTGCCGTTTTTGTTATGGCAACCCTATCTGCTGTTACGGAATTCGGCAGACATCTTGATTTGGCGACAAAAATTAGTTGGCGACAAACATCTTACCGTGAACGACCACTCCACCATACTTACCACATCAAGATTGACGAGATATCTCGTAAGTCTATTCAATTAGAAGAAAACTGACCAGCTTATGATCTCGTTATCATTGAAATATTGACAGCATCTTGAGAACGAGATATCTCGTCATCAGCAAAATTCTGCAAATCTTGACGAACAAGTATCTTGACGAAACCATTTGAAGGGTTAAATAGTTCCATTGAGCACATTTCTCTCACAATTTCTTATGCAACTCTAATGCCATACTCAAAATATTGAACATGTTCGTATTTCAGTGGCTGTTTCTTGAATGGTAGATAGCATTTTAATTAACGTCGCACTGGAGCAACACATCAGGCTGTTACCGACGGTCCGGATCAAACCCGGAAAGGACAGCAACTCGTATTTTGTGCCAAGGTCGGATGACGAGTTTATACCTGAGCTATCATTAAACTCTACAAACTTCCACACCCGGACAACTTGAGGGCATTTGATAACACGACAGATTTAACGTGCACCATCCTCCTTTGTACACGACGGTCTTTGGTTGGATTTGAACTCGCTAATTTCTAATCAGTTACTCTTCCAACCTCGCCCATATCTTAAATGAATGTACTGTGACTCAGTGAGTTTACCCCTGCGCAAGAAGCCTTCGAATTGGAAGTGGCACCGATTCTATATGTTCTATATGTTTATAACTTATACTGACGGTATTTCGACCATGGTTCAAAATTACGTGATGTTGTCCTCGGGTCTTTCCATTTGGGATTGATCCCGGACCGTCATCAATAACCCGTTCTGTCACTCTAGTACGACGTTAATTAAGAAACACCAAAATAAATACCTGAGAGTATTTCCCTCCTGTGTCAGAAATCTCATTGTGTTTTAGTTCATTATTAAACATTGACTTTTGTTTGGAACTATAGAGCCTAATATAGCCCTACATTGGAAAATACAACCAATCAACCAAAAGTAACATGGTTGGCATACATAGTAAATATGAAAGTATTTTTCGGTGAGAAGATAGTTTGCAACAACTACACTCTACGTTTATGATTGGTAACAACGGCCTTGGCGATTTTTTTTTTTTTGGCGTCAATAAATTGTCGATTCTAAAATTGCCAAGGAAAGAATTATTTCAAAAATCTATTTCTTTCAAAAACATTTTTCTTTTCACAACGGAAAATGAAAACTTGAAAACACATTTAGAAACGTTTTAAAAAGTATAATTTTTTTTTAATTTCACAAAAAGTAAGTACATTACAAAACACAATTGTGTTCCAGCAGAACTAAACTTCGAATGTTGGGTAAGAATATATATATACCCTGAAATTTGTCAGTTACACTATTTACAGTGGGCATGTTGAAAAAGAAAAATATTTATAAAAGAAAAAAAGCAAGAAATAATGCAACCTGATAACGGCAGAGCTCTTGCGTGAAAAAATAATCAAAACGAAAAGGCAAAAAGAACAAAACTCTTAATCCTTTCGTGAAAACTAATGTAGTGAAATAAAAATTCCACAACTGTCGAAGTAGAAATAAATGGACCAATCACAGAAAAATATTTAAAAGTACCAATGCAATCAAAGAATATTTTAAAATCAAAATAACCAGTGGGAACAAAGAAAAAATTTAAAACGAATGAAATCAAACGACTTTAACGGATTTTGAAAGAACTTTCTAGAATATTCAAAAAGAAAATTGAAAGTTTTCGTTTGCCGAGGTTGCAATGAAAACCACAACAACCGTAACGACAGATGGGTTGCCTTAATTTATCTTAACTCGCTACTAGAAGTGCGCCAAAAAAATTGCCAAACCGTTGTCATCACTCATAAACATAGAGTGTTGCTTCACCGATTTCTTAATATCATAAATGCGGTTTGAGTATATCATGATGTGAAAATATTGGATATAATACATTATCGGTAACGTCATTTATTACGTGATCAAAATCTTGGCGATATCATTACTTACGATAATTTTATGCCCAAATGTAAACAAAGCCCATGGATAATGCTTTAAGTATAAAAGAAGCTCATGTTGACTGACTGAAAAGAATTTGTGAATAACACGCAAGAATTTTTTTTAACCTACAATTTCATGGAGATTATGCTTTGATAAAGTAGCTTATTCTCAGTAAGCTACCAAGAAAAGAAATTCAAACCCAGTTTCTCACATAGATTCGTTCTGCACGATACTACGTCAAATATCTCCAACATCTTGAAGTTGTGAGCCCAAGATACACCAGGAAGTATGTCCTACTTTCTCCCAAATAGCTCACAGTCGATCGTCCGATATTCCAACGCCAGTGCTGCACCCTTAAGAAGGGATGGAGACCATAAAAAGGACACTTCTTTGCCATGACCGGTTTTAGAAGAGTCGAGAGAATGTATCGTTTCCTCCCGCTTCGTTCTCGTTTCACCCATACTGTACGTCGAAGAGAAAATATTACGTACTAGTTTCTGCTCGTAAACTGCGCTTTCGAAACTTCCCTATGTTGTATTGCCTGAGAAATAAAAACGTTGCGGTAGTTAGGAAAAGTATGCATTCAAAATATTCACTGTAAATTTAAAATATTTGTATCGTCATACAACATCTGGTTTTATGTAGTACTCGGTTGTTTTGAATTAGGGTGAAGTCGAATATGTTTTGAGGTCTGAAGAAAGAACTAATAAACCAAATTCAATCCCCAACTGATCTGGTGGTTAAGGTTTTAACCTCTAGATAGGAAGTTTCCTGGTTTAAATCTGGATCAGTGCATGGATATTTGTAAGCGTATGGAGTAGGGGTGACTGGTGCACTTAAAATCTGTAGCGACCGATAGTCCTCACGTTGGGTTGGTATTGAAGTTTGGAGAGTAGAGTGCCAGCTCAGATGTTGCCTCGTCATCTGACCCTGGTTCAAAACTACGTGGTGTTATCCTCGGATCTTTCTCTAAGGAGATTGAACCCGGACCGTCGTCAATAACCCGTTGTGTTGCTCTAGTACGATATTTATTAAAATTACCTTACTAAATTCAATCCTAGTCTATATACATACTTTCATTGTTGTTTATATCTCGTAATACGATACCTGGTTTTATATTGTACAGAACTATTAAACGTTTTTAGAGTTGAACAGAAAATGTGTTGAGTTCTGTAGAAAGAACTACTAAACCAAATTCAATCGGATTCTAAATGAGTACTTCATTCCGGCTTATATCTCGTCGTGCGATACGTTTTTTGTATTATATACACTAACTAGGGGGCCCGCCCCTTGTTCGCTGACTCTCGTCAGCCCCAGGAGGATTGTTCGCAATCCTCATTGATTCGCTGCGTGAACCTATGCTCGCATCAATGAAGACATGTGTTCTAGCAGAAGGGATTGTTTACAAAATATGTTATTCCAAAAAAATATTTTTTAAGTCTAAATTTGCTGTTTTCCAGAAAAGATATATACAGTACCTCTGGAATCAGAATTCAAATAAAAACTTAGAGCAAATTTTGACTTGAAATGTGGTCGCTGATTTCGAAATTGATACCCAGCATGTTGTTAGTGTGTACATTTACCCAACACTCGAGCAGCACAAACTTTTTCATTGAATTTGTTGTCGAAAGTTGTAGTGCAAGCGTCTTGTTGAACTATAATTGTTGGCCCTGAAAAGGACGGTTTCTTAAATGGCCCTGAAACGATCCTCTGCTTTCTTTAATTTCTATTAACTGCAACAACTCGACTAAAATTATTTTTTTTTTACAATAAAATTTCATCCAATAACGCTATGAATTCAATTGAGGTGCGAGGCTTTGTGGTAAATAAATAATCTTTATGGTAAACAATCGTTCAATGTTGCCAAAATGCGATAACAAATAACGTCTTTTTGCATGCCACGTAAGAGAATTATAATATAGATGTTTGAAAAATACAACACTGTGAAAGAATCATCAGAAATAAATGAAATTTGTTCCGTGTATCACTTATAATAGTTTAAATAAACAATCAAATTTACAGAGAAATAAAGCAAAAATAATGCCGAAAATCAATATATTGTGCAGCCGCCACGTGCAACAATGAGAGCCTGTACATCTTGTGGTATCGAATCTTACAGATTCTCAAACTTATGTTGAGGAAAGGCATTCCAGATGGACTTCATCTGATGCCAAAATTCAGCCGTACTGTATTCCTCACGAACAGTACGAGAGAGTCGGCGACCGATGTAATCCCAGACTTGCTCAATGTGCGACATATCAGGGGAACGTGCAGGCCATGGAAGAAGCGGAACCTGTCATGCACTGATAAAGGCTTGTACATTCCGAGCAACATGTGGGCGGGCATTGTCATGCTGAAATGCAGCTCCGTGAATGTGTTGCATGAGGGTAGGACCTCGGGCTCCACAACTTCCCTGATGTAGCGTTCGCTGTTCATGGTCCCTCTCCCCTCCCCAATTCGGTAGGTGGAATCGCCGATGATATACAATATAGCCCCAGACTATAAAGCCAGGCGTTAGAACAGTATGAAGTTGAATAAGACCCGGTGAACACACACATCCGGTTTTTCAACGAGCGGCACCGAAGCCCAACTATGCACACATAACCGTGAAATGACGCAAATACTCATTTCGCGCCATTTGCGATAGATATTCTATGGAAGAAAACATGTTTATTTTGCTTACTTGGTGTAAAAAAAGTGTATTTTGAAACAAAATAGACCTTAGGGGATACAACCATTTATTTATTATTATTTATATTCCATTTATTTATGAAAACAAAGCTCTTCAGACCATGAAGCGTGTTTGTCGAGCAGCGGCGCCGTGGGGAACTGCGGTACAAATTGCATGCAAGTTGGACGTGCGTCGCCACAGCGGAGCCGGAGGCATGTGTGCACTACTTCATTGGATCTACCGTATCTCAGACCGTACTTGCGTTGCGGCAGCGGTGCCGCACGTTGAAAAACCGGATGTGTACACCGGGCCTGGATCCAATGCAATACTGCGCACATGCCTCCTGCGAGCTCACGTCGAAATTGCGTGCAATTTGTACCGCAGTTCCCCACGGCTCCGCAGCTCGGCGCACACGCTTATATGGTCTGAAGTACCTTGTTTTCATAAATAAATGGAATATAAATCAGAATTAATAAATGGTTGTATCCACTAACGTCTTTTTTGTTTCAAAATATACTTTTTTTACACCAAGTAAGCGAAATAAACACGTTTTCTTCGATAGAATATTTATCGCAAATGGCGCAAAATGAGTATTTGCGTCATTTCACGGTTATATGTAAATGGTTGGGCTTCGGTGGCGCAGCGGCGCCGCACGTTTAAAAATCGGATGTGTGCACCGGGCCTAATACACTTCGGAAGAAGGGATTCACCTCTGTAGCGTCTGACGAGTACGCGTCCACCATCGCTGTAGTCCAGATTGTAGCGGGACTCTTCAGAGAAGACGAATTATTACCAATCGGCACTCCATTGGCTGTGTTGGTAAGCCGATTGTAGCCAGAGGCGTCGGTGGTTCAACTTCAAGTGAATCTTTGCAAGTAGCCTATGTCAAAGCCGATTTCGGCGAACTGTGGGGGCAGACGATGTCTCACCTGTTGATGGCTCCAATGTTGTGACAACACACGAAAGAACCCTGTACGGTCCCTCATCATCATGAGGATGAGGTGTATGTCGTCCCGTGGTGATGTCATATTGCGTGGCCCACTGCCAAAGTTTTAACTTGTCCTGTTCTACAAGATTCATCTGTTCCACACACGCATCACTGTTGTGGCTTTATGCCCCCTGCCAGTACGTATTTCACGATACGAAAGTTGCTCGTATGTCACTTTTTGGGGATAAATTTGTTCCACCCCAGATTAGAAACTTTAGCTCACTCCACAAAGCTGGCTTCCTCGGAGTGATGCCGTTATAAACGCGCGTTGCGCCAACTCCATAAAGGTAGTGCTCCGCGGAACAATACTGATATGAGCGCACGCCGGAAAATGGCAGACGACTTTAGAATAACTTTAATTACTACTATAAGGGGACGCAGTACCATTTTAAAAATTTTCTTCATTTTTTATAATATAATTAAAATATTGTTGTTTTACTATTGTTTTGTAAATAATAAGTGGATTTTAGAAAAAAAATCTTGTCAAAATAAGCAATTAAAAAAATTCAATTTTTACAAATGTTTTAAAAATGCTACTTTTTTTCAAATGTTTTAAAAATGCTACTTTTTTTCAATTGTTATTATTTTGCTTCACATTTTTTCTCAACTCTATTTTATATATACTTAACAAAACTGTGTATGTATTTTTAAATCAAGAGCTTAGTTAATTTTATACAATTTTTTAAAGCTAAAATGATACAGAAACCACCGAAAATGAAAATTTTTATATTTAACTATTTAAAGAAATATATAAATATCGCACTTAGATGTAAATACATACACAGTTTTATTTTAAAGACATATAAGAATAAGTGGAAAAAGTTTGGAAGCTTTTTCTTTGATACATAAAAAGTTTTAGCATTTTGAATACCTTATAGTGCCAAAAAAACCTAAGCTGGGAAAAATTATTTTAAAGTTTAAAAACCCGTATGAAAAATAATTTACAAAACTCAGAGCTATTTGGAATTAGTTTGTTGATTTCCATACCAATTAAAGCAATTCAAAGCATTTTACACTCAAATTTAAATCTTTTAACTAAAATATAACCCGTAATAATAAGTTAATCTAGTTGAAGTTTAAAATTTTTCATTTTCGACGTGAACTCAAAAATTCATCAATACATAATATACCAGTTTTGAATATTAACTGTTTTAGTATCCAGTTCATAGTAACTTTACACAAATTAAAAGTATAATTTAAAAAGCATTAATCAGGGTGTACATTTAAAAGTAGCCAGATTTATTCAAAATTCCTTTCTTTTTTTAGTTAAATTTTTCGTCTACGTAGCCGTGCAGATTAAGTTTTTTTTTCTGAGCTAGTAAATAAACTGCTGTCTTTTTTTCTATTTCTTAACTATATTCTATGATAGTCTTTATAGATAGCAAGATGTTTAGAATGCACACTCAATGAAAGGTTGTTTTCTTTTTGAAAACCTCTTACAGCATTTAGAGTATCCACATTGAATTCTGTGATATCATCACAAACAGCAATCGTAACACGTTGCAGTGATGCGCAACTTTGCTTTGAGCACTTACTCCATGTAACACTGTGCGGGCTATCATTAGAGTTTTGTGTGGTGCACCTTACAGAACGTTGTAACAGTTCAATTTGGTAAATTGGCAATATTTTTGCCAAATGCGATTCGTTGATTGTTGTTTTAATATGCTTCATACCAGAACCAGGAGGAACCATGAGCCAATGTAGCTTGATAAAAGCACCAGGAATCTTCATTATATTCTTGCCAACACACTTTGTATCAAAAACCAAAAATTTCGTCTCTGAAAGTCGCACACCTACTTCTAAGCGCGTAGTTTTTATTGTGTCTTGGATCAGAAAAGTGTCAATAACTTTTTAACTAATACAATTACGAGTTAAAAAATTTGTACACTTATTTAGAAAAGTTGTAACTCTAATTAAAAACAATAAAAAAAATTTCCATATTTTGAGTGTTTTTTAGGTATTGCATCCCCTTAATGAATATTCTGTGTCTTTCTTTTTGTACTTCGTTATGTTCTTTCTTTTCTCCGTGTCTCTGCATTTGATGTCCATTTGATCGAATAAATTATGTTGTCGTTTATCCCGTGTCACTTTCTACGCTTTCGACAACGCAACAACATTATTGAATTCTAATCAATCATTTACAGCACTCGAATGATTATACACAAACTTCAAAGCACGTTCACAGTGATTTTTACTGGCGACTCACCTGGACGTTAATAGGGTGTTTATCGGCCCACACATGCGTCATTGCTTGCAATTCTAATCATTTGCATATACTAACCTGTTTTGCATTTCCTGCAAGTTTCGCTTAATTTGCATTTTTCCTTTATGGTGTTGCAATTTTCACAAAAAGTAATGTATTATTAGTAAACGTTTTTAGGGTTGAACAGTAAATGTTTTTAGCTGTGTTGAAAGTACCATTACATCCAATTCAATCCAATTTGATGTGCATACTTTACTTATTCTTTGTCTCATTATGCTATACCTGATTTTATATCTTTTGGGGTTATTAAACGTTTTACGAGTTGAACAGGAAATCATTAGAGCTTTGTAAAAAGAACAAGTACAACGAATTCAACCCAATTGAATGTACATGCTTTTCTTCCTGTTTCGACGTGCGTTAACCCGATTTATATTGTCTATGAATTGGTATACATTCTTAAATTTAAACATAATTTCTTTATGTCTGTGGAACCAATGATTGACAGATTATGTTACACTAAACTCAATCAAATTTGATGTGCATACTTTCCTTCTGTTTCTGTCTCGTCATACCAAACCTGGTTTGTATTTCACAGGGTTATTATGCTGTCAGGCTGAAACATAAAATGTTTAGCGGTCTGTTGAAATAACTTTTAACCCAATTTGATGTGTATACATTCATGTCATCATTTCAAATACATTTCTTGGAATTTCGTTAAATTACTAAATACCAGACAGTTAGAACACTTTTTCTCTAAGTTTTTAAACGTCAAAATTATTTTAGTAGAAACTGACATTACTGCTACTTTGATAAAGAGTAACGAGTAATGTGTGATCAAGTAATTTTTGCCCTTGTTTCGTCACTAACACAAAATTGATAAAAAAACAGCTTTCCAGAACCTTTTATATATAAGTTAGTTTCGTAACTTATGTGGTTTGAATATTTAAGGTACATAAGGATTAAGTTCCATCTAATCGAGAAGTTTTGAATCGTTTTTATTTGAAAAATCCAAGTCCCATGATACAATGAAAGCACGCATTCCAAATTTGATGGAATTTGGTCCAATTACTCTTTTTACACAAAGCTCTAGATTAACTGTTTAATTTTAACCACCGTGTACTTATCTCCTTTTTCACACACACTACACTATACGTATCAAAGAAAAAGAGTTACGAGTTTTTCCTCTTCGAAGGGTACTTTTTTTTACTGGGCTTAAGCAAACTTTAGTCTTGTCTTCTCTAAGGAGGAGAAAATTTGCGTTTGTCATAAAACTGTGTGCAGTTAAAATCTTTTGAGTAAAGTTAAAATATTTGGTCTCGTCACTAGATAGCTTATTTTTATATTATACATACTAGACCTACATTTAGCGTAACACGTGTCTTAGATGTTGCATGAATCATACAAGGTAGAAACGCCTAGAGACTTGTAAAGGTGCCAACGAAATAAGTAGGATCATTTATCTTATTGGCTGACTTTTAACGCTAGCAGTAGATTAGCTAATATAATCTCCACATAATAGATATCACCATAAAATAAAGAAAAAAATGGGATGTTACTATGTACGATCGCAATATATTAATAAACCATTACTCAAAACTTAAGGTACACAACTTTTTACTTCTTATATTTTACTACTAATTATGTACCCATGTAAAGCACATAATTACGGTATTGTAAGAAAAATTAAAGTTTTATAACATTCCAAGAGAATAATTTTTCGTAAGTTATCCTAATATACATTACCCTACAAAAAAGGATCGACCAGAAATATGTGATGGTATAAGGGAAAGAATACATACTTTAAGAGCGGTATGGTCCCCACGTGCTGTAATTAAATCAGCAACCCGTTCTGGACATACTTTCAACAAGGTTTTGATACGGGTATTTGTGTCTATTCCTGCTGCAAGAATGTCGTCAGCTCAGTTGTAGATTTCGGACGTGGTTCACTGGTCCGTAAGCGTCGCTCTAACTCGTCCCACAAATATTCTATGTGGTTTAGGTCCGGACTCTGAACAAGCCAGGGAAGACGTTTTACATCCATATCTTGATACCACTGCTTGACAGAGGCTGCAACATGACATGGAACGTTGTTGGCCTGGAAGTAATATTCGTCCATTCCTTAAAATTGCCAGAGCGTCGGAAGAACCTGTTTGTCCAAAATGTTCATGTAGGCGTCGGCTTTCAATTTATCAGGAACAACATGCAAAAGCCCCGGACCATACCACGAAAAACACCCCCAAACAAGTAGTCGGATTTTATACAAATCCTCTGGCGTCCGGTTCATTATTGTAGGGTAGTGTGTTTTGTCGAGAGTCGAGAGACAAAACTTCAAAGATATGAATCTATATTTTGGTTACCTTCATCTAAATAAATATTTTTCACCGCTACGTTTTAGAAAAAGCATGAACTTTATTTGTTATTTAAATAACTTTCAAAAATAATAAATATTTTATAGTCCCGAAACTTTAAAACAAGTTTTTCTCCAATTCATAAATTTGCATATTTGAGTTTTTGTGTGGAATGCGTATAATATAAATCGTGACTGTATATAATTTTTTGTGATAAAATTTAGATGAAAACACTTTAGTATTTTTAATTCAAATAAGTCGCCATGAGTTATTTTTATTCGTCAATATTTTTCATTAAGTATTTTTCCTAAAACGGAATGATCGTTCACTTCTTATTTTCAAAGTTAAAATACTTGCAACGAAGTTCTGTTCATCAACGCCATTAGTTTACACGGTGGAATTATTAGTCCATACATCTTTTATACCTCGTTAGAAATGTAAACGATGGAGCCCAATACTAGGAGTAATGAAATGTAAAAGAAATATTTTGATAGAAAAATATTTTGAAACGATTAAATTCTTGGTTACGATACTTTGATACGTTAGAATTATTTTCATTTTTACTCATAATAAATTACATCTTAATTTTAGGTATTTTTTAAACATGTATTTTTAAGATTGAAGCAAATATAAGAGAATTAATAACTAAATGTAAACCTCTGATATAAATATCCTATGTTAATATCAAACTAAATAATAGTAATAGTAATTGAAATATTTCAACAATAGGTTGTATAATTAAAGTAGTCAAATAATAGTAATAGTAATTAAAATATTTGAATAATAATATAATAGTATCTAAAATATTCGAATAGTATAATATTTTGATTTCATTTTAATTACACGTTTGTTTTAAAATTTTAATTTTAGCTATTATAAAGAGTAATGTAAATTTGTTAAAGTTGTATAAACCTTTTTAGGCCATCCGAAGGTTACTTTACACATTATACATTGCACTTTATAAATGACATTTCTCTTTTAATTAATAGATTTCACTTTATCTTATAATTTCGTTTTATTTATTTTATTTTTTACATTAGATTAGTTTCCATTACCTTCATAGGAGAGAATTACTCTGCTCTGTAAGATATAGATGGGTTAAATTTTCATCACTTTACTCCGGAGAAAAGTTCAGAGGGAAAAAGCAGCGGAACTAATTGATAATCTTATAAAATTCTTGAATAAGAGTGTTGATAAAACTGCAAGCCGTTAATAACGAATCTACAAACATTGACTGAAAATGTAATAATAATGTAATAATAACAGCTGACTGAAAATGTAATAATAACAGCTGACTGAAAATATATGTATTATAATAATGTATTGAATATAGATTGAGCACAATTCAACATCCAACGCGGAAACATGATGCAGTGTGCCCTCCACGCACATGGCATAAAGAATTAGCCATGCGGTATTTAATCAGAACACTCGATGGAAAATCTTTGAGAAAAAAGTAGGTAAGGAACATTGGGAAGATAGTAGACACTTTAAGAACTTTCAATTGTTATTTCAATCGCAAAACTCAACAGGAGATCCTTTTATTTACTGAGTGACAATGCTGAAAGTATGTATACTTTATCAAACGTTGTTACCGTATCACCAGGCCATAATGGGACATGACTGAGAAAACCCTCAGATCTAGCCCTCTTAGAAATTAGTCCAGTGATTAATAGTGGTTAGCTGGAACAAAAAGGTTTACTGTATCAGCTGCGACGTCAAGGAAAATTGGGTAAAAAGACTGCAGAAGAAATTAGTTAAACAGTTATATTTAAATCAGAATGGAACAAGTACTTCAGGCTCCATTGTAGACAGGACCAATAAGAGAGCTGGTGTTCATAAGATTGTCAATTTGGGGAAAAGAAATAATCACTAAACACCAGACACACACACATGGAAGTCATGGTATGTTACTCAAGGACCAGAGCTTAAACGATGTTGGAACGTATAAACTTATCAGACTGGACTTATGAACCTTTTTTGACTTGCACGCTTATTACTGTTCAAATAAAGAATTTCTTTGAAGTGCCTATGCACGTACCACTGTCGCCCTGCAATACTGAGATCTTAGAGCTTTATATGTAAAACGGTACAGAGGCAGCGATATAAATTATGTTATAATATATACTATCAAGCTTCATCAAATCTTCCTTTGATCAGCAGGCGACTCATTTCGTATCCTCTTATAAGTTCTTTACGTTAGTTATGTGTCTCCGTGATTTTAATACGTTACTGTCCCCGTAGCCTTTGTCTTTGCCACATATTTCTGTGATTTGAGCATGGTAGGGCTACTATGTAATTTGTATGGGTTCATCAATTAGCTTCCTTATTTAAAAATACAATGGTTTGTTTTATGCACAGTAAATCAAATTGAAGTTTATACATTAACTTTAAGATGGTACAGTTAAATTTAATTTCTTTTTGGTATCCCTCTGGTAATTTATGTGCATTTAAATCAAGATGAACCTATCGAGTTAAATATTTATCATTTCCGCAGAGTAAATATAATCGCATATTTCAATTTCTCTTACCTAAACCCATATTTCAACACCATAGATATAGCAATTGGGGGAAGTTTGATTTCACCATACAAAATTTACATGCTCTAGTATGAAAAGAGATTAACAACATTATTCTTCTTATATTAAAATTTTGCTTAGGTAAATGCATAGCTTCCTTTGTGATTATTATTACTATATGAGTGATTACACATTATGGAATTCCTTAAAGATAGCAAATGATGTAATTTCAATACTCGCAAGAGTAGAAAACTATGCGAAATTAGTCTGTAACCGCGTATATAATTACGATACTCACTTCAAAGCTACATTATTTAATGAAAAATTCTGCTTGGTCATTTACTCTAGCGAAAAATTATACCTAATTATCCATTATACGTGCTTGTCTGCACCGGTGAAAAATGAGTGGAATGTTTAATTAATTCTTCACATTCTTTAATTATCGTTTTGAGAACGAAATTTGGCCAGTGATTGCAGAATTCTGTTTAGAATTTGTTTTTATTTTTTAGCATAATATGTTTCACTATAATTTGTTCTTCGTGGGCTCTGGATTTTGGTGTTTCGGTTAATGTGCTACCGTTTTCATAGAACTTCACAAAAATCAAGTGTTTAAAAGTTACTTGAAGTGTTTCTGAAATTATTTCAGCGTTGATTGCACTCAAACAAATCAGTTGCAGTTGATATTTATTAAACTTATATAGGTAATAATGTTTTCAGAAATTCGAATTTGTTGTTGTAGTGCTTACGTTTTTTTACAAATACAAATACAAATACAAATATTGACGACCAGCTACAGGCTCAAGCCCAACAAGGCTGGTCCTTTGTTTATGAATTCTCCAATTCCCACTGACTATCCAATTGTGTCTTAAATTCGTACACTCCCTTTGAATTAACTATATTTTCTGGCAACGCGTTCCAACTGTCTATTACCCTATTAAAGTAGTAGTTTTTCCTTAAATCCCGATTAAAATGTGTCTTATTCAATTTATACCCATGGCCCCTTGTTCTGTTATCCCTATTGAAATTTAAGCCCTCTGTGTTCCCTTGTTTTACAAACTTGAAAAGCTGAATCAAATCCCCCCTCCTTCTTCTTCTTTCCAGTGTATACATGTTTAGCTTACTTAAACGTTCATTATAGTCGAAATTTGCTAGCTTTACTTTACTAACTTCTGTGAGAAAGTTGAAACTAAATATATTTGCAATCATAATCGGTAATGTAGTAATATAGGCATGTTTTATGCCTAATGACTAAAGCATAAGCACTAATAGAAGCGATGTATGTTTTCAGAAATAATTTTAACACATTTACTTCCACGAATTCGGAAGTCTTGAAATCCGTAATTGTATCAAATGAAACAAACATTTTGTAGTGAATAGCTTATACACATTTTGTTTTTGTGATGATTAGAATTTAAAATGTACTCTTGATGATTTTATTTTAAACATACCACTTTGCATTTAGCAAACACCATATATATATATATCATATATATATATATATATAATATATATATATATTATATATAATATATATAATATATATATATATATATATATATATATATATATATATATATAATATATATATATATATATATATATATATATATATATATATATGTATATATATATATATGTATATATATATATATATATATATATATATATGTATATATGTATATATATATATGTATATATGTATATATATATATGTATATATATATAATGTATATATATATATATGTATATATATATGTATATATATATATATATGTATATATATATATGTATATATATATATATATATATATATATATATGTATATATATATATATATATTATATGTATATATATATATATGTATATATATATATGTATATATATATATGTATATATATATTTATATATATATTTATTTATATATATATATATATTTATATATATATATATATATATATATATATATACATATATATATATATATATATATATATATATATATATATATATATATATACATATATATATATATATATATATATATATATATATATATATATATATATATATATATATATATATATATATATATATATATATATTTTTTTTTTTTGTGTGTGTAACTCCCTGTGACTTGCTTTTTACAGTCAAACATAAATATTGAATATTACATATAATGTAAATAAAGAATGAATTAAGATTGATAAAGAAAATTGATTTATAATTTTATTGATATGTTTTAAAGAATCTATTTCATAATTTAGAAGTTTAGTGAGAGTTTAATTGGCAAAATGGCAACATTTCAATCTGGGACACACATTACCAAAAATTTTATGTGACCCACGTTACATGTATAAATTCTGAGAACTGAATGCTTATTAATAACGTTTTCAAAATTTTAATCTCTGTGCCAAAATTAACGTTTTATATACATTTCAGAACAGTAGCTTATTAATGAGTAAAATTTCAAAATTAAGAGAAAATTTAATTTTGGAAGAAGGTTGTCACGAAATAAATTATGATTTCGATTCAAAATTGTGTTTGGATCTGAATTTTGCTACTTCTTCAAGTGTATCAAAAATATTTATCTACATTGCTTTTTACCAGCTTCAACGAATTGGTGCGTATTATTTACTAAATACTTTTTTTTTTCATTTGTTCTAAAACATGTTTCACATTACCTCAAATTCCATCTCCTGGACCCTTATCGTATGATTTTGCAAAAGAGTTCCACGTAATAGATACTTTGTACAGTTATTCCTTTTTTTAAGAGAAACTGCTATATCTATGTTTCTAAACTGGCTCCCTTATTATTCACCGTCAGACAATATTTTAACATTTTGCACACAATTTGAAATACTTTGTAATAAAAATATATGGATCCAGTAATGACCTCTTTGAAAGAAACCTAATAATCTGACATTATCTTTACAGGATGGATGGAACCCTAATAATAAATACCATCTTAAACAAGCTCACATGTTTCTGTTTCCAATGTGCACCTTGGATCTCATTCTGAAAAATACAAATGTAGTTTTCAGAAAAATCTATTTGCATCACCGCACAAATTCCCCCATTCCAAAAAAGTTGAAATTGCAAAATCAGGTATATATTGGTATGATTTAGCTTGACGGCACTTAAATTAACAATGCAACAGCAATTATATAATGAGACCGGTAAAAAGTCTATCCAGAACCAAATGTGACCCAGAACCTTCTATTTTTTTTTTAAATTGTTTTCTACATTTCGTTTCCAAAAGTACCATGTCAGGCCAAATTCTTCCGTTCAAGGCAATAGATAGCATTTTTAATACCTTGATCATCTTTGCATTGAATTCGACAATAATTTCTAGAACTATTTCACAGTAATTTTTCTGGTAATAAATGGAAGTAAATGGGAACTCAACCAATATAGATATGTAATGTATTTACACCATCTATATGAAGTTGTCATTGTGCATATGTAAGCAAACATTATTCAGAATCTCATATCTCTGATTTCATTAAAAAAACATGTATACTGGGCAATTCAAAAATCTTGCTTTTATCAAGCTCTAATAGATATTCCAGTTTGAACTTTCAGAAACTTCCTTCAGTGAGCACATAAGATTTTCATAAGCACATAAGGCCATTTTCCAAAATCCTAACGACGTCTTTACTTCCAGGAGTCATTCGTCTAATATCATCTCGTTCATAAAATGAAATAATTTTGTCTATCTCTCATCAAAACTAATGATTTTGAATTATTGCTAATTGAAACAAAAATTGCCTTTAAAGTCACATTACAAATGCTGCTAAGCAATTTACTCATCACAATTTAATTACAATGTAGTGTGCTAGTATCGTTTTGCAGGGGTCATAGTATTTAATTGGTCATTTTTGTACAATTACGGTTTTTTTTAGAATTATCTTTGTTCCTTAAAACGTTCTACTTTCAAACTCGATTTCTAACTTTTTCCTTCTTCTGAGTTTCAATCCTTTCATTAATTTTCATTAATATTTCTTCTCTTCTTCAACACTATTTTATAGCGATACTGTACTTTTCTTTATATTCGTCATAATTTATTTCTTGCTTCAGGTTTTCTCTGTGCTTTCTTTGACTCTGTAGCTGCAGAAGGTACCATAGTACTATTTTTATTGTATATAAAGAAAAAAACAAGAGTTTCAAAACAAATAAATCTTTCTCAAAATCGTTTGTGTTTCCAATTTTAATAATTTTAATTTTGTTCAACTGATTCTGTGTATAATAAATGTCGACTTGTTGCTATCAAAATTTCTGTATGAATTGCAAACCACCAAATGAGTTACATCATTTATCTGTACCCCAACTTAATACTGGCAAAGCAGCAAAAATCCGGTTACTACTCATGGATTATCGAACGGAGAAAGTTGCAAGTTTGGGGACGTGATCCAATCAAAGACTGTCGCGTTTATACGTTAAATTTGTCGTGGCGTCACGTTGTCGTGGTGTGGAAATTTAAAGAATAGAGTGTCAACTCAGGTGTTGACCTCGTCATCTGATCGTGTTTCGAAAGTGTTGTCTTCGGATCTATCTCTTCGGGATTTATCCCGAACCGTCACCAATAGCCCGATGTGTCGCTCCATTGCGACTTCAAATGATTGATTTTTTTATTAAAATGGGTGAATATGAGGATTTTTGTCCTACTTTCTATTTTGTCTTTTTTAAGTTCATAAACAAGAACAAAAGTTAGTAGCATTGAACAGCGATAGTATGTCAGTGAATCATAACCTTCTCAGTCCCAAAACCAACTTTGAAAATTAAATTTTGTTAATTTTTATGCTAATTGCTTTTAAACATGTAGAAATACATTGAAAATATACTGAAAAAAAATTCTGTGAGAAAACTAGTGTCTCTTATCCTAGACACTAGTTTTCTCCTACTATGATATAGGATTTTTAAAGCTTAACAGTAATTATGTCATTTGAAAGAACTATATTTAAGGTATGTAATCCTATATTAAAAAATTTTTAATAAAATTAACAGTCAAAAATATAAACACTTACCGATGTGCATGTGAGTAATTTTGCTTCTTTCAGATGACGCCATTTTCACATAGCTGTTAATGAGCTACAAATAATATTCTATCTAAAAATAACAGTGCTGTAAAATACTGCCATTTATTGTCAACATGTAGCACTAATTGAAACAAATCCAGAGGCAATTTTTTTAAAAAGTACTGTTTTCTGTCTCCTACAAGCGACGCCAGGACTGAGGAGGATAAACTACAATTTCACACATTTGCATGCTTAGTACGATATGACATCCGGAACGTAACGGACGAATCAATTAAGAAGCACCTAGAAAAAATTCCGAACTTCCACATCAGAACTGATATTATTTTCTATATTTAAATTAATTTTAAGGAGAAGGTTAAAGGCTGCCATAAATCACAAAAAGTGGGTAACAGTATCAAATCCTAGGCCTAAAACGTACGATAAAGAATAATGTAATCGGTTCTTGACATGTTTCGCGCAATATTGTAGTCTGTAAAATACATTTCACTACGGATGTAGTGATTAGACAGAAAAAGCAACTCGGCGAGGATTTTTCAAGCTGTCATATTTTTTTCAGTTCTTCAGTGAACTGCCCTTTTAACTCTCTTGGTAGTTGTCTCGATGAGGTATCTCGTCATTAGCAAAACTGACCAATTTTCATAGACGAGTTGTCTCTTTATTAGGAAAAAAACTGACCAGATTGCGATCTTGTCAACATTGGAAACGGTAATAACTTGATGGAGGAATATCTTGTCATTGGCAAAACATGTTCTGATCTTAATGAATAAGCTATCGAAATCACTTGGTGGGTTATTCAGAGGGAGTCCAACCTGAGGCCCTGGATAGCTAATATTTTCATCTGTGGCCCCATTATTAATATTATTATTAATATCATTATGTAAATTTAAGTAATATCTTCATTGCCTCAGACAAATTTTCCCATTAAATAATGTCTCGCGTTATCAATTTTTGGCATTAAATACATTTGGGAAATAGCTACTTTCAAAGACGAAGCAGCACCTTTAAAAGTAAAATTAGATCAAAATCATTTGCCGAGCATGTTGATAACTCATCAACAATTGCAACTACTTCTGTCAAACAAGACATTAGTTTCTCGAAAACAAGTTCAAATATCCCAAAAGTTATGTGTTGTTATTTTTAAAGTTACAATAAAGAAAATTAAGTTGTTTAATAAGTATAAGTATATATATATATATATATATATATATATATATATATATATATATATATATATATATATATATATATATATATATATATATATATATATATATATATGTATACAACTAACAATACCTGCTCACTCAGTGTAGCCGTGCAAACAAAAAGGTTGGACACCCCTAATTTAAGGTCTATAAAGTAAATACAGTGACTCAAAAGTGTTCATACATTTACGAATTTCAATGAACTACCGCTTTATCCATTAATAAAAATTTATATTTCAGAATGGAAATTTTTCAATGGTATCTATAATTTGCTCTTAACAAAACTTCATAAAATATTTTTAAAGCATAGCCAAACTGTTTTTTTGGGGGAGGGGAGGGGGTGATCAGTAATCTAAAAGTAGCAACAAGGTTACCTCACAAAAGTCTTCGTACACTTAAAAGTAAATCCCTACATATTAGTAAATATTATAATATTTCGGTAAATTAGTACTTAGTGGGATCTTATAGTCTCCACAATAGCTTTTAAACATCTGGGAATTGTTTTCGCTAGTTTTCTTTGTGCAATTTCTGCATCATTGTTCCTCCACTATCCAATCATTCTGTTCATTATTGTTTTTAGTTCGTTTTTCCTTTTAATGTCGTGTTTTCATACTCTAACTCTGGGGATTCAATTCTCTCCAAATGTGTTCGATTGGGTCTAAATCCGGTGACTGAGGTGTTGTTTTCCAAACTTGTGGATAAACAAAGAGACGTCAGAGGCGAACGTTTTGAACCATGTGCTAAGGATCGTTATATTGATAAAACAAAAAAAAACAATTGTTTCCAATACCCAAAAATTGGGATGATAATTTTTAAATTGGCTTTTAAAGTATTTAAATAAAGAGAGTGATTCATTATGCCATAAATAAATATCAAACTACTTAGTCCTGATGCTGACATGCACCAATATAAGGACACCTCCACCACCATGCTTTACTGTTCGAACTAAGTTCTGAGGATTAAGTTACACAATTTTTCTTCTCCTTACAATTATACGTTCATGGGAACCAAAATTGTTATATTTTCTTTCATCTGCAAATAAAACATGATTCTGATAAGTTTCAGGCTTATTTCTCATTTATTTTTAGAAGGAAAGCCTAAGCTTTCTATTTTTCGCACACTCGTCGAACAGTTTCAAATGGAATTGAAGTAGAAAATTTTTCAGCAAATTCTGTAGAAAGTATTACATTACTCAAACGTAGATTTTTCACAAATTTTCTGTCTATAAATCTCTTATCACGCTGAGTTTATTTTGCCGGAATACCTTTTCTTACCTTGTCTTCGATCCGATTTTCTCCTTTAAAGCGTTTTATCACATAATGCACTGTAAAATGGGAAAAATTTACTAATTTAGCGATAGGCCGAACTGATTCACCACTACTATGATGAAACATTATCAATTTTCGAATGCTGTTCGTTGTTTCCTTACGATTACGACATTTTTTTACATAATAAATAGAATAATACGAAGCAAGCAAGCAAAGATTAAATCCAAGCGATTTTTGTCCCAACAATGCAAAAAAAAGCGATAGACTATTATTTTATCTATGAATTTATCCGAAAATGTTTCGTTGTACGATCACTTTTGTGACGTGTTCTTTGTATACCTCCTTGCATTTTCATTTTTATAAAAAGGAAACGAATCCCTATTTTTTTAAATGTTTGTTATTTTATTCAGAATCCCATGGAGAGGATATGAAAAAATATTGGACTTTATATTCGAATTCAATTCCAGGCTACAGCGGTTTTTCTTCAAATGTTTAAAGTAAACGAACACTTTTGGGAGCCAGCATAGAATATGTTCAACATTTCTGAAACTTTTTTTTACGTATGGTCCACGGATTTCTTAATTTAGTTCAATGCATATGGACTATAATAAAAAGAAGAGTGACATTTTTTGAACAAATTGATTTTTCATAAACTATTTTTCACAAATTCTTTGTTTTGTGGGTGTTGGAAAGTTCTTCGGGATTGAAATAATTCGAATAAGTTCTCTCTCTCTCTCTGCATAGTAGTTTATCACCCTCCAAGTGGTTTCGATAAGATATATCAACCAGCAAGATCTGATCAATTTTGCTATTGACGAGATATCTCGTCCATTGAGCGCTTGTAAATTTCGTTATTGACAAAATGCATCGTCGAGACAAAGAACGAGAGGTTTAATGAAACACACTAAGAGATGAAAAATTAAAACTTAAATTAACTTCCTTAATTCGAATGATTTTCAGCCTAAAGAAATTAGAATATGCTCTGCTGAAAATTTTATTTTCTATAGTATTTGATAATTTACAAGAAACCAGAAAAAAACTAAAAACAAAATGAAGTTTACTGATTCTAAGTATTTTCAACTTAAAATAATTCGAATATCTTCTGAGGAATTGCTCTTTATGTGATAAAAAAATAAGAAGAAATTTTAAATTTCTAATTAACTTTATACATTTAAATATTAAATATACTTGTACACTTAGTCAAGCTATATTTTTGTCCTTGCTTGGGTAATAATTGGAGTTTATCCACATCAGGTGAAAGATAACAACAATAAAATCTAAGTAAATTGAAATATATACTTCATTTCATAGTTTTGAAATTATTTCTTAAAATACTTTAGAATGCAAATATCTCGGTATACATTTTGTTTTTACAAAAGTATAACAAATAATCAATACAAATAAGCAAACTAAACAAATACTAACTACGTTCTTCATTCAACTGGCTGTGCGGATACGAATATTCACCGCAGCGGTAAGTTTTTAACTATGCTATATGAAAGAAAATCAAGCTTTCCAAAGCTTTAGTCTATAAATTTCGTTCTTAAATAAATTGTCAGTTATGGACTTTTCTGTACATTTTATCTTTCTAATGAAAGTAAGTCAACTTTGAGTCTACTATTAAAATAATTTTATTCAGCACGAACTTATAAAAAAATGACAGCAAACTTCATCTTCTATCGTGATAACTCAACCTGCCATCATCACTAACGACATGGGTATAATCAATATTTATGTCATCAATACCATGGCCATCATTTTTTTTTGTGAAGTGTGAAATTCATGGTTTTGCTCTGTATCTGCACTAAATGTATTTCTATTCGTTTCAAAGTTTGGGAAAGTAAACTTATCTTGCTAATGTTGTATTATTTATATTATTTTCACAATTCTATAATTTTGTGCGTGAAATTATTCGCTTATTAAATGTGCTGGCTGCTTATACTAGCTATTAAGTATACTATTAAAGTAAACTATACTATAAAAGTATGACCCGTAAGTAAATTGTTGATGCATTACCCTTTGTTTGTGAGTTGATTTGGATACCGCTGTTTTGACTTGAATAGTAGTACAATAAGTGTGTGCAATATTAACTCTAGAGAATTTGTAAATAATTACCAATTCTGTACTAATTTATATTAAATGCTTTTGCGTTACAAAAATGCATCGAATATTATGTTTTGTGAGACAATCTATGGTTAGTTTAAATGGAAACAGTTGTTTATTGTGTAGTACTGAAAATACTTTAGGGAAGTTCAAAAAAAAACTTTTAACTATAGAAAAATAAATTGGTAAATATCTACATTCCAAGAATCATCATAAACACATTTGAAAAATTTTGGTGTTAATTTTTTTGTAAAATTAATTTTTTTGAAACAAGTGTAGATTTTTGGAAAACATGTATTTCTACTATAGAACACCTTGATTGCAATGCACTCAATATGAAATATGTTCCATATTATGCACATTTTCCACATTCCGAAATATACTATTTTGAAAGTAATATAGTTTTCATGTAATAGAAAACATTTTCCCTGGAAAAAAATATTTTTAATTAATTGACAGTGAATTAATGAGTTTTTTGCACCCAAATTAGAATAATTAATTTAGTTGAAATAATATATCCATGGACATTTTTAAGACTTGGTGAAATAGTTTCTTCTGTAAACTCCGCAACAGTCCTTTGTATCGTAGATAAGTCTATAAGTTATTTAATTATAATATGTGATGTAATTTGTGTTACTATTGTGTTATTTCACATAATTAAAGTTCAATCCCACTAGTATAAAGAAAAATCATAGTAAGAAGCATAATCACCACGGTGATGGAGAAGATCGGATTGAGAAATTGAACATTGAAAATTGGTAAATATACCATTGGTAGAAAACCTATATTGCTTCAGATTAAATGCACGATTGACTGAATGTATCATTGACATGGATAAAAATCTTAGGCTTGAAAGGGAAATATTTTTTTTTTATTTCTCCAAATAAATGTGAAAGAAATTAAATGTATGTAAAAATAAATGTAAAAGCATGAATGTTTTGTATTTAAGCTTTGTAAAATATTCATTTCTTAAATCAAAAGTTAATTTAGTGTGTGTTTTGTACAAAGTGTTTAACCGTTCCATATCAGATACCATCTCTTTAATATTAGTTACTCGTCACATTTAGGTACGATAAATTACACATTCATATACGACTCAGCTGATTGCGTCGTCATTGTTTTTCATTAAAAACATTCCTATATATTTTGCAATCTTTTGAAATGCGATATTTTATACTGGTATTACATTAGAGATGTAAATTGGTGAGTTTAAGGGGAAAGTAGACTTTCAAAATGATCAAAATCGATCAAAAATAGCAAAATGAATTTTTTAATTAGTATCATTTTCATGGCGTTTCATATACAACAACATCATATAGTAGTTAAGTTTTTTTCATTCATTCATTCATTAGTTAAGTTTAGTAAATCTCCTACAGAAATTCCTTTTTAAATGATTAATATTTTTTTACATTATTTCAAGTATTTTCGGTGTGCGAAGTGGTTGCCAAATCTATAGATTGTAGTGTACGTTTTCTTATTTAGATTGCATATTTAATAAAGAAATGGACTTTTTAGTGATTAAAATTACTCATTTTATAAATGGAATATAAGTTTGGTTTTATTGCATGATATAATCAAATTAAAGAATTTTCCATATAAATTATTTTGTAGTAGATGTATCTGGAAAATGGTAAAAACGGTTTTATTAAACGGAATCATTTATTGAATGAATAATCGAAGCATCGTTTGGACTTGGCAATGCAATTTGCATTTATTTTTGTCTCTATATCTCGTTTGAATTATTACTTTATTCGATTTATACCAAACAAGTGCGATAAATGTGCACGATATAAATTTTATAGACTACAAATACTCAGACAAGAAGGTCTTGTAGTCTAGACTTCCCTAATCCAAAGAATACGAATCATGGGTGTTCACTATGAGAAGTGATCTTCAGACCTTTTACAACACTCATAAAGAGAGAATGAGATGCTAATAAACCTTGAGCAAACATTATCCTAACCATACGTCTTACTTATCTAAAAGCATTATTAAACTGAATGTCAAGACGCAGGTGCAAATTCGTGTACTTAAGGATCTTACTCCTCTGTTTAACTGGTAAACAAACATTATGCTGATTTCTTCCCCCCTAAGCTCATGTGTTACAAAACATCCCAATACAAGGTACCTATCCAAGGACACTGAAATTAATGTTCCTTAATTTGATTTTCTTGGTAAATAAACTAGAATAATAAATGTAGTGTACCAGCTATGGAGTTAAATACCATAACTATATTCATTTGCTTTTTTTTTATTTTCTTTCAAACATAAAGATATGGTAGTTGATAGTTTAATGTTCGTAAACAAAATTTTGCCAAAGATCAACTGAGAAGCAAATAAAATTGTATAGTCAAAGAAAGTATTTTACGTAACAGTAGTGTGTTAAGGGTTTGGTTTGCCATTCTACGCCGAGCTTTGCATCACTAGGATTAATTAGACCGTGGCCTAGGGATTAATCCTCAAAGTGGTTTCGGCGATTTATCTCGTCCATTAAGATCTGGTCATTTTTGGTAATGACAAGATATTTTATTATCTAGAAATTACCGAATTTTTATGATTACAAGATCAAAATATGGTCAGTTCTCTTTCAATGACGAGATAACTCATCCAACAAACCTTTTCATTTTTGGTAATTATGGCATGCCTCGTTGAGCCAACCACCTTATGTGTCAAAGGGGATACAGCCAGAGATGAGATTGCTAAACACCTAGCTACTAGGCAATGTAAAGTTTAATAATTTAATTTTCATCCTCAGTTTACTCGAAGTACACAACGTATTCTTAAAGTCTGAAACTAATTCAAAATACGTTCCAAGCAAGATATATCTGGGTTTTTTAATCCGTCAAAAACATTCTCCTACAAGCATGAGAATGCTTGTAAATGCAATCAGGGCATGCATACTTGTAAATGCATACAGGGTGTCCATAATGATTCTTTAAAGTTTCAAATATTTATTACAAAGGCAAATGAAAAGACCGATTAGTAGAAATTTTTATTAAATGAGGCTTATTTACGTTTTTTGCCTTATTTAATATATCTCTATATGGACACCATTATTTGCTCGAAGCACATCACTATGGGTCTTGATTTCTTGCCGTGTTCGCTGCAGCATACCCTCATCAATGGTGGTATGGCAATGGCATTGGCATGCACGATATTTTTACATACCCCTATAGAAAGAAGTTGATGGTGTGATACCTGGTGAACGAGGTAGTCAGGGAATTGTGCCACCTCTTCCAATCCACCAATTTTGAAGTGTTTCATTTAGGAACCCACGAACATGCAGCATGCAATGTAGTGGTGTGTTGAACAAAGGTACAGGACATCACTAATCTAAAGCATAGGATCAATGATGCCATTGCAACCATTGATGGCATGCTACAGAGAACTTTGCAAGAAATCGAGTAGATACAACTAAATTGAGGTGTATTAAATGAGGTAAAAAAAAAACTTTAAATATATACTTCTCATTTTGTAATAATTTCCACTTATCTGTCTTTTCATTTGCCTTTGTAATAAATTTTTGAACCTGTAAAGAGACTTTATGGACACCCTGTACTATGTATTGTGAACAAGTATTTCCTTTCAGAATTGTGAAAGTAGGTTCAAATCTTACGCGTTTCGTGAAACTGGCTCCCATCATTGCTATGCATGTTTTTTCTTTCATGCACAGAAATTATAGTTCTAAAATGGCTAAATTTGGTTATGTATCGTAATGCATACTTAAACATAATAATTAACTAACATAAATTACTTATACCAAAATGTCTTCAAATTTGAAAACATTAATCAAACTCACTCTTAACATTATTCAGACGAAATAAACTGATAATACCACTGAAATATATATTCCTTGTCTTTTTAGACACTTATCATCTACCTTTTTGCAATGGGCGCATAAATCTCAACGATGAGTGTGGCTGGAAAGTATGTCCACACCTTGTTAGAATTCGACCTTTGTAAGAAATTTGATTGTTTTGCCACATTATGCTCATACTTTGTGACAAAAGGAGTAATTAAATCTAGACCATCGATATCAAATAGATTTCAAATCTACAATCCTCCATTTCAAGAGCTATTTCAATGTATTATCAATAAATTTTGAGTGGTGAGTTTATTTATACCTTCTACAGAGTTTCGGCCATCTGCAAGAAATAGTTTTGAGATTCTTCTTGGAAGGATTGGTTCCAAGATTACTTTTCATAGGACAGTTTGTTGTTTCTGAGGTTTAGGGATCAACGACTATGCATGACCTAGTTGCGCCCAACACGAGACAAACCAGCGTCACGTACAAAATGTCATGAAAAAGTAAGAGATTATAATAGAGGGATGAAAGCTGGGATAGATCGCTTTAGTATCACAAAAACGTGGCCCAATGTTTACCAGTCAGCAAACCCCACGGGAAAAAAAATCACAAGAGTACCTCGGGTGTCTTTTTTTTTATAGGACCGAGCACATGAAAAGTAGGAAACCTAATTTTGAAACCAGTCTGTTGATATAGCCATTGGCTTGGTCTGAGGCAAATGGCCCTCTAAGAGGTTCTCACCTCATATCTCCGTTCTGTAACCTTCAGTTTTCCCCTGCACAACTTCTAACCAGTCTGGACCTTCTTGATCAATAGAATCTTCCTACGATTCTTTCAACCGTCAGATGTGGTTCTTTAATCAGTATAAATTATGACGAAAACCTACACTACAGTACTTGGAAATTTTAAGAGGATTAACTTCATATTAGTTTAATTGGATATCAATAAAATTCATCAGAACTAAAAGATCAGATCGGAATGTAGAAAAGTTGTATTCGAAAAATAAAGCCAGTGAGACTAACTTTCTGACTAATTTATAATGACTCATACTTTGTGTGCTTGTCAAGAATGGCAATAGTGTCAGTTGAGTGGGAATACCCGTTGGTCAGCACAGAGTCTGATTCTCGGACAGAGCACACCCGTGACCTCTTCTGAAAATCTATGACTTTCCTCACATTGAAATGGGGGGAGGCCTTAGACGTCGGGGGACAACTCAATGTGATTTGTGGTTTTGAAGAAACAGATTGACGAGCATTAAGCGAATTTGTCGTTTGACTCTCACATTGCTCGCTGAATGGAGAGTGAGGAGATGTAGATGTACAAAAACGGCTAAATCGTTTTCATCTCGAAGGCTCTTCCAACATTCCGTCGCCACCCTCAACTCTCCGACTCCATCGAATTGATTTTCGAATTTCCAAACCCAATCTGGGAAGAACATGGTGTGCTAAATCCTTCCCGAGAAACGAACGATTTTCGAGTTTTCTAATAGGAAAATTCGAATTTCTGACGGATTAGACTTCCCCTCACCTCCCCTCGCATAATTGGCCGAATGGGCTGTTCCATCTGCCGCTGCCACCCGAGGTCCACACAGTTCATCCCCGATCGTTTGCTGCGATCGGATCCCGGGTGTCCATTGGCGTTAAGGGAAGGTATTCTCGTCTGCTCGGAATGGAGTGCACCGTTCTTCGAATGTCAAGCTAGATCAGAATGAGGGTTCTGGAACAAAGTGTTAAATTTTGAGACACCTGTACGCGGTTAGGAAATTTTTTGAAAACCAAAAAGACGAAGGAAAAGTGGACTGAGGAGATATTTACTGTAATATTCTGTGAAAGAGAGGAATTATTTTTCGTGATAGTTATCGTCTGCGTTTTTTTATTTTATTTTCGATTACCAGTCGGTTTGGTTTTTCGAGTATTCTTTCTTCGTTTGCTGAAAAATCTCGAGTCATTTGTGCCGAAAAGGTGGAGTTTTCTGTTTGACCTGTGACACCTGTTCTCGCGCTACCCCGCAACATGACTGAATTCTTCACAAAGGTAACTTCACTTTCGTCTTTTGAAAGCGAGATAAAATATCTATGCAAATATCTATTTTATGCTAAACCATATGCCCATGATCATTTTATTTTCTATTCAAAAAAATTTACACAGTCAAATACTCGAAATAAAATCGAAAATAGTCCATCTCAATATATCTGTAGTACTCTAAAATTCATTAATCGATCAGTAATTGAATTAAATTTCTTTTAATTTCATTCTTATTTTTTCATTTCTTTGCTTCACATTTTTGTATGAATTTTATTCTTTCTTTTCTTAAAGGTTTGCATCGTTTGTGTAACATATCTGAATTAAAAATCGTTAATATTCAAAAATTTACGTTTAAAAGAAATCATTGGATTTAATGCACATGACAATTGCATGTGTCTATGTAGTATGATAAAATATAGTTGAAATTAATTAGAAATTCAGATTTTGACAAAGAACCGGAAAATTGTTTCCTTATTGTTCGTATTGTTTTCGAGTTTGTCTTTAAAATGTCACTCAATTTTTAAATTATATTATAAAGACTAGTATGGGGGTAGACTAGTATTGATGGGCTTATTGTTACACTTGTCATACATGATCCAGGTTTAGTTGAATAATCTGACTGTACAACCTGATAGATATTAATTTCGTTTACGTTCAATACTTCTCAAAACAGATTACAAGTATATTTAGCCATAATAGATATTGAATTTTCCTTATAATTATTCATCTCATTATTATTATGTGGTACTTTTTTTATTTCAGATTTGTTTTTAGGAATGCAAGTTTTTTTGATATCACAAAATCAAAATTAATTTGCTTGAAATATGATACTTAAAATCAGAATTAGACAAAATTGATCTATTACTCAAATTTCTAAAAATAAATTTGTAATAAATATATTAATTTTGAATTTATATCACTTTATTAATGATCAAAACTATTGCGAATTTAATAAAATTTAATGTTTGCGTAGTTAACGAGAATTTTATTTAAAATTTTTTTAAACAAACCTTTTAAGTAGGAAAGAAATCTTAGATTAAATTTTTTGTTTTGCTACTTATTATTTTCCAAATAAATAAAACTGTTCTGTTTCTTTATATTAGTGTAAAATAACGTAAAGCTTCAACTGTCGATAAATTTTATCCTCCAGATTACATTCATAATTTTCAGGGAAGATTGACTACATTATTTTTGAGTTTACTTTTAAATACAGAGTAAAACAGTTAAATAAGCAATTTTTTGGATAAAAAATTTAGTACAAACGTTTTTTGTACTCTAACTAAAAACTGTTTTAAAATCCATATTCCGTAATTATTTTAAAATCAATATTTTAAACCGTTGTCTTATATTACGAAACATTGGAAGTGCATACTTTGTGAAGTCTTAATCAAAATAGTGTTGTTAATAGCTTAATTAAAAGATAGTGTTGTTATAAAATACTTTAAAAAGAAACTTTTTACAAATTTATTTAAAATGTCTTTTATATATTTCCTAAATTATTATTCTCCCATTAACACGTATTATATTAAACAAGAAAATAATAATCATGTTTCTAAAGTCAATCATTCACATTGCTAACATTAACAGTTTTTATTTTGACAGCTTGTGACTTAAGCTGAAAAGGCACTGAACAAATGTCAGTGAACAGACTTCAACAGAAAATATTTTGCATTTTTAATGTTTATTATGCAAATACGTATGTCATAAAGGTAATTGTTAATCAAAATAACAGGACGTTAAGAATCCATTGATTAGTTTAATTCTGAGCAACCTGCCCTTCTATACATGAATATTTTGTCTACCTGAATATTATTTCATTTAGCTTCGCGTAGGTATAACATTGTAATAAAGATGAGAGAGGTTCCCTTTCACTATTCCATTTTCTAGAGATACAATTTTGTACTATGATTAGCTTATTCAACGGTGGCTGACTATATCGACCGGCTTGTTGCTGCCATTTACAATGTGGTAGACTTGTACTGCGCACGGCTTCCATTACAGTAACGTATTAGATTACCCTTTCCTTTCAAGACATTGCTTTTATTCTTATTTAGAAGACACGGGGATTAAAATGTGAAAATAATATGTGCTCAAATGTGCAGACGTGTGCGCAACACTTTAAAAACACTGTATGCTTTATGTTATGTGAAAAAATGTTACTTGATTTATCTCTTAAGAATAAAAATTTGGAGACTTATACTTTTAGATTTACTTATATGGATGACCTACAGAATTAAAAACATTAGGACACAAAACCTTGGTCCTGACGGCAATGGACGGTTTGTTCTATCAAAATAGCTTTATAAACCTCTTTTATAGCATGTTTTATAACTTATTCAGTTATCTTTTTTAGACAGTTGACTCGTACTTAGACTAATGATTTTGTATTTTACTCTTAGAAACTTTTTAATGCCCAATTATTTTGTAAAAGAAATTATTCTTCCAAGTGATTAATTTATAATTGTCGTAGGTTAAAGTGTATTTGGCTACTTAACACAGATTAAAAGAACCTTCTTTATTTAAGAATTCTTAAAACGACATGTTAAATAAATATATTATATTTCCTTATTGTAGCATTGAATGAGAATAAAACTATAAATGATGCATGAAATAATATCTAGAATTAATACATAAACCTAATTCTTAAATTGAAATAATTCAATTCATTACCTTACTGCATTCATTAATCCTCCCGCTCATTTGAAATTTAATAAATCTGCGAAACATAGTTGCACTTTAGGCTTAGCAAACTCATTAGCTCTCAAATGAGTTACTACTAAGCACATAAGTGGTCTGTACAGCTCTATTTAAAGTTTTAGGTAAAAAAATATAAATTAGGAGTAAATTTTGATAAGGTTTTTTAAATATTTCAAATAGATTACAATATGTAAATATATTTCTCATCATCATGAATATGAATTTAGTGTCCAAAATACTATCTAATGTTTCTTTGCTCTAAAACGACTTGAATATTGAAGACTCATTACTCTAACTTTAAGTGATTCATTAATCCCTACTCTGAATGTTTTTTTATGTAGTAACATTCTTAATTAATATTTTTCAAAGTTTATAAGAAGCTTCAGAACAAGAAAGTTCAAATATTATTTACTCACATTAAGTGACAAATTAGTTCATAAAAACCTATAAAAATAAATATAATTGTAAACAGAATTTATATTTCTTTGTGCTCCACAGCAAGAGACCAATAATTTTCAAAATTTTTAAATATGTATAAAATTTTTATCTTTTAAAAAACCTGTAACAAAAAAATATTTATTTTTCATACTCAATTTAAACCTTGGGATAGTTTATATAGTATAGCAATCTTTTATATGCATTAAATGTAACAAACTAAATATAATCATATATAGCTACAATTTCATATATTAATAGAAAGACTTTGAAGAAGTGTCAAACATTTAAATAATAGCGTTATATTTTATATGCAGAACGGTATATACGTGGTAGTTTTAATAGATATAATAGGTATCAATGTTTCATAAATGTAATTTTAGTTCATTCATAGTATAGTTCCCAAATATACATATTTTTCTGGAAGATATCTTGTGATATTTTCTTGCAGTGATTTGAGAAAATATTATGAAAATTCCAAAATAGGGTAGTTTATATTAAGTCAGTTTTATCCATTTACTTATATTTCACGTTAATTATACCTGGAAGGTCCAAACGAATATTTTGTATGATATTTGCAAAGAATTCTATCAATTACATAGGTTTCAGTCTTAGCGATATATAAAAGTCTTAATAATATGGTCTGATAGTCATTAAACTAAAAGAAGCAAAATACATCTTTAATTTTACTAAAGAAATGTTGCTACCTTGGCATATTTGGTAATTATTAACATGATTCATGAATATAAAGGATTTTCGAAATCATTATCGATCAAATATCGATTTTGAACGATTTTTACCACCAATTTAATGCATAATTTATAACTCGTATTGCTATATAAGGACTGTATACTGTGTAATATAGGAATATAAAGTTATTTCCATAAATATTAGTGAGAATACTTTCCAGAAATAAGACTAAAATAGAAGATGTGAACCCCAAAGTAGCGTTGCGTGATTATCGATCGCTTGTAATCGATATTCTTAATTTCTGTACAATGCAGATTAGAAGCCAGAAATAGCTCTACCTGAAATTTTGGAGTTCTACTTAAACTGTTTATATTTAAAACATGACTATTATATCTTCGAGTGCTCTTGTGCATAAAGTATATGGTATTGATTATAATACATTTGAATTCTTCCAAACATCTATTCATTTTTTCTGCCAATGGTGTTAATATCATTTAAGAAACATTATTGAACTAAAATACGTTATTTTTCTGTATTTGACAAATTAAGTATTTAAAAGATTTTGTAACCAACACATTTTTATTAATTTCATCCATGAAATTTTTATGTATAGTAAGATTTTGAAAAATATAATATGAAGTAGGTATATATTTAAATATAAAAAATTACCATATAGGAATTATAGAAATAAATTCATAATTAAGATGTGCTGAATTTTTTTTATGTTAACTTCTGAAATACACTAGAACAATTATTTATGCATATTGAAGGCAATTAAACACATCCTTTAGGGAGTCAAATATACAGAAAGAATTCATTTGAAATATCTTTAAATTTTAAAACGCAATAAATTAAAGGATAAAAGTCAAAAGTTAGTAATTTCTAAGATATCAGGTTCAATGTGTAAATCTTTGTTAAGTAATTGTAAAAGCAATACTAAAAAAAAAATTATAATTATATATCATTTAACTTTTTTGAAATCTATTGGTAAAACTGTAAAGCCAAAAAATTGTTTAAAATTACTTAAAAACTTATTCTAGTATACTTTTGTGCATAATTCAAAGTAGCTTTATTACTTGTTTCCACGCAATTGTTGTCTTTTGTCCTACTTTTAAACAGAATGTTTAACCAGTAATAGACGCGTCTCTCAGACCGACGTTAACTGTAGTTTAGAATATATAGATATATACTATCCTAGGATCCCCAAATGTACTAAAGAGGCAAAATACAAAACCTAATTTCATATCCGATAAGATTTGAATGCTATTAAAGTACTTAAATATAAACTATTAAAACGTCATAGTTGATTCATTTTTTAGCCTAAATTTTAGTATCTGAGTTATATGGTTGCATTTTGTCCTCATTGTCTTCTATATCATAATAATGCTTACTAAGGATTTCAGTATCACTTAAGTCCACCATGTTCAGTAGACTAACTTCTCCATTATTTACTAATGCATTTTTTAGTCGTAAGCACTGAATATAGAAGCCATTTTTTACACAGTATATGTTTTAAAACGTTTAAACATGCATAAATATTTAAAATATATGTGACAAAAATTTATAAAAAATACCACCTAACTTCATTTAAACTTCAAATAGAAAGTGGTGTCTAATTATATATCGCACAAAGACGTACTAGTGGGGCACCTCTAACTCTCCTTGTTGAAAATCCAAAATAAATCCAATATAATAATATCTTTGCCTTTGTGATTGTTCCCGGTCCGTCACCAATAGCCCGCTGTGTTTCTCCATTGCGACGTTAATTGAAGTACCTATCTTCCACAGTTTCATAAGACCGAACGGTTTGGAAAATGGTTTTTAAGATTAACGGAAGAAAAGCGTCAAATCCTTCTGTCTGTCATCACGTCACAACAGAGATGCAGATTTGTAGAATTTCTCTCTACTTAACCCTTAGAATACGGCAGGTGCAGAAATTGTACGTTGATCGCACCACCAAGAAAGAATCTAGACTATGGCCGGTACAGCAGTTTTAACTTGAAAGTTAAAAGAATCGCGCCAGTTATATCTAGCTATAGTTAAAATTCCGCCGTGTACGACACAAAAAGACGTTAAAAGTTCGATTTAAAAGGCCGAAAGAACTGAAACTGAATTTTAAGGTGGGCCAGAATATAAAATCAGCTACAAATGAGATCATACCATTCTTAAGTAAAGATTTTGTTCCATCTGAGGATCGATAGAAGGGAGGACGTACCCCTCGCTAACACTCCTAATTTAACCTTCCAAGGGGTTTCAACAATATATACAGTCCATCTAGGTATGACCAATGTCTCTAATGACGAGACACCATCATCAAGATACTACCGAATTTTTACGACGAGATCAAGATCTGGTCAGTTTCCGTCTAATTACGAGATATCTCGTCTATCTTGATCTGATATGTTTGGCAAATGAGACGCGCGATACCTGGTTGAGACAATCACTTGGAGGGTTAAATTATCTTCCAAATGTAAACAACATTATACAGCATTTTCTAAACTCTATTGTTTAAATTTCAAATATTTCTAACCTCCCGAAGTTCTATATAAATTAGTTACTAGACAATTTTAATCCTGATGTTTTT
This sequence comes from Metellina segmentata, assembly GCA_947359465.1. Classification (NCBI taxonomy): domain Eukaryota; kingdom Metazoa; phylum Arthropoda; class Arachnida; order Araneae; family Tetragnathidae; genus Metellina; species Metellina segmentata. Next base: position 82,525,716 of record OX375881.1, on the reverse strand, counting down.
CTAACACATTGCTATGCTTTGTAAACAAATAATTTATAACGTGGAATTTTGTGGATACATTGAAATCATCAATTAATATATTCGAAATCAATAAATCATCAATTAATATATTCGAGGTAATAAAAATTAAACTCACCGAAAACTTTCTTAGAACGAATTTGAATTCAATTCTTGAAATCCGGAAGCAAATAAATAGATTCCTAATGCATTTGACATATTTCAATACAAATAATTTTGACCAGGTAGTTAACGTATGAGATAACCAGGTTTTTAATAAATGATTCAAAATGCATATATTTTATAAAAAATATTATATTGAAATACATCTTGAGCAAATTACAATGAACTACATACGCCAGTTTTCATATGACAGTTGCGTTAATGTGCTCCAATTTATCTCTTGTAGGATACTTTGCACTTTCTACGTAACGAAACTTCTTCGTAATGAAACTTTTTATCAAGTCATCAAAAAAGCAGCTTTTTTCTCCCATAAATTTCTCGCGTATCTTTCTTTCTTAAATTTTTGTAAGGCACAGACATTTTTCTCTTCCTTTCAGAGCAATATTACTTGAATATAATTTTGAAGTCGTTTTAATTTGAGATTAAATAAGAAATTATTTTTAATTGCTTTATATACGTAATTACAATTTCGGAAAATAATTAATATGCGAGTTTCCAAAATAAATTGGTGTAATAAATTGAACTGAGAAATCGTAGCTCCAATCCGTAACATACTGCAACTAGGCAAGTTTTAAAATTTTATTGATCTTGAGATAAACAAGTAATTTGTGTATTTTTAATTTAGAATTTATCAAAGTGAGCAAGAGCCACTTTAATTTGGAAGCATTAAATCATCTAGGGTCTCAAATTCAAGAAATAAAAAATAATACTTTACTGAGTAGAATTTTGTTGACCAATAAGTTTTAGATTGCCTTTATAAAATCACGTGCAGTTGCAAAATGTAATTATAAATCTTCGTAGTAGTACCACACACATACATTCGCTAAAATATGTATTCGACAAATATTTCTAACTAATTCCATACTAATATTTTTTAACTATAAAATTTCTTAATGACTATGAATTAAAAAATATTACTCATATGCTTTGTAAAATCCCAGAATTGAGCTTTACCTGTTTCCATGTATCAAATATGCAGTGAATAAAAATGTATTGAGGAGTTTTTGAAATCTGTATTCCAATAAGCATTAACTTCTACAGTGTACTGCAGTTCGTAATTCTATTCGAAGAGGTTTGAAATAAAGTACTACAAGCAATTACTACACTTTAATTCAAGAAAAGTTTCTAATTGAAAATTTGGATTTAAAATTAAGTACTAAAATTGAAGTTACCAGAAGTGAAACAAACATCCTGTTTATTGATGCAAAATTTCTAGATTATAAAACATTAAACCTCTTACTTTTGATATTTGTGTTCTTTCATCACAAATAAAAATTTATTCTGTGACTAAGATTCCTATGATTTAGATTTATATAAAATGACATTCTTCCTACAACTGTCTAATCTATGATTTAGTCAGTAAGTAAAGTATTTGAAAATTATTTGTTTTTATTTGTAACGTTCGAAACGGTATTCATATCGTATATTATTCTACGGTGGAGTAACGTCTTAATATACTAGCCATTCTGCCCGTATTAAATACAAATAAATAACTTTGTCCAAACCCTTTTGTCTGCATTATATAACTATATTTTATATGCGAACGGATGCATAATACAGGGTGATTCATAAGTAAGTATACAATTTCAACGCATTATATAACAGTGACTATGTAAGATATTTTAAGTTACCTGTAACAGAAGTTAAGGTGAATGTTTCAAGTTTTTTTAGAGATAATCACAGATGTTCTATATGTGTACCCTTAGTCACACATTACACACATCGAACCGGTAACCCATTTCCGCCCAAACGCGTGTTAGGGTATCTGAAGCAGATGAAGTGATAGTGGATTCGATTCGCTATTTCAACTCCGTTAGAGGGAAAAGGAAGTTTACTTACGTCATCATTTACGTAGTCCCAAAGAAAAAGTCACATGGTGTTAAGTCAGGGCATCTGGATGACCATTGGATTAGTGGAATGTTGTAGTCGGCGGTTGGTCCAATCCATCGGTGAAGAAGATGTTAATCGAGGTAATTTCGCATACCACCTGACCATTGTGGTGGTGCACCATCCAATTGGTGGAAAAAGTTTTTCGACTTTATTCTCCAACTGGATGAATAAAGTTTTTGACGACATCTGCCGATAGACTCGATCGTCAAGTCTTTATAACTTTGCACAAACAGCCCGTAGTTTCAAATTTTTTAAACTAATCATGAATTAATTTTCTGGTTGGAGGTTCTTTTCAAAATCGTGATCAAAAATGCTGTTTCACAACGGTGAAAAATTCAGTTTCACTCAATTCAATAACACATAATGCCTTCTCCACTGCAGACGCAGACATTTCTAATGACTAGTCACGTGACACGCTCCCTATAGCTTATGTCACTTCGCTCGGGAGGGGGACACAAATTTTATGAGTATACCTAGTTAACAGTTTGCATTTGGGGACCGTGTCTTAAACTGTTCCTGTTTTACAGCATTTGGAAACTGTATACGTACTTATGAATCACCCTGTATAATACGTACGTTTGCTTGGTATTGTTACTTTGGGCTTATCCCTTACTAAATGCACTCATTGAGCGATTAAATTGATCACGATAACATCCTAAAGCATAATTTTATGCTTCATTTGTGACATTTCTGAATAATAAATATAGAGATGTTTAAGAATTCCATAATGAACATTTTGGCACATACGCTAACATGTAGTAAGTAACGAAGCTGTAAAAGCATTTAATTCCAGTACCATTACTTATTACATTGTTTCGTAGTTTCAATTTAATGAATCAAACAGTTTTTGTATTGTTTATATTGAGTTTCAATCGCTTTTTAATCCCAATCTTTTTATTTGGAACAGAAAATTCTCACCTGTGTCAAATTTATTCCAAAAATGTGCTATTTATATGTAAGTGTATGTATTTCAATACACTGAATAACATCTTTTGGGTTTATTCCTCAGGGCATTCTTGTATTCATTACTATCGTTTGATAAGATGATTTATCAAAGTATTAAATTCTAAGTCGTGTTAATCAAGTTTTTTTAGAAGCACTCATATAATGTCGATAAATCAAAACGAAATTTTCTTGTACTCGAAGCAAAAATTTTGTTCCAAAGTTTCACGATTTCTAGAATTTTTTTAAACATTGCTTTCATTTACGTGAATATGTTTTTGAAAATGATAACTATGACTATCATAGATTGCAATATTAGACGGGGATTGAGACTTCACTTTAAATACAATAATTTGCGTCGTCTAATAAACGAATTGTGCATTTTGTAAACAATTAACTACAATATACAACAGAGTTATGTCGTTTGAAATGTTCTCAATTACAACACGAAATAGTTTATTTTAAATTTACTTATCAAACAAGAACTCTACGTTACCTATTATTTGTTTTACTTTTCCGTCTGTGTCTTACTCTTTGACTTCTTAATTCTCTCTCACACACCTTAATCGGAGAATTATTTGGAAATAAATATTAATATTAAAAATATTTCAAAGCACACGAGTGGAAAATGGCTCATTTTTCAGTTATTGTTACTTAATTGTATTTATCAACAGAAAACATCCAACTAAAAACAAAATGTGTATTTCAAAAAATGCAAGGAAAAGCATACATAAACACAGACACTTAATTGAAGCAAATTACTTATTGAATTGAAATCATTAACAAATTTGTCAACCTTTGTGAAAAAATTATGTAATTTAACAATTGTACTGTTCAAAATTGAAAAAAAAAGGTTACATAAATTCTAAATTTGTTTTAAAGTTTAACAAAATTTATTATTTATTTACAATATCTGGTAAAATACCTGAGGACAAAAAGCAATACAAGAAACTAAAATGGTCCAGTCAATTTTGCCATTTAGGAAGTAATATAACAATTGCGTTACAGCAATATCTTAATGGAACTTTAAATTGATGAAAGAAGAAAAATTTACGATTCAGATTAATGTATTCATGAAGATTCTTAATTCCTAAAATAAAGGCCTTAAAAAACGTCTCTTCTGCATTCCTTCCTTATACATAATATGCCAATAGTAATAAGGATTCTAAATTATGTCTGTCCGGATCTAAAGTAAATAACAAAATTGTTATGTTAATATTATTAAAATTCCTTGTTTTTTTCTTAATCCATCCAAGTTTGTATTCACGTAAAAAACTTGTCGGGAAAATAAAAAAATTGTTAATAGGGCAATTCGATTCCATAAAAAATATTTTTAAATGGTAATGCGTAATAAGTCCTTTTTGTAAAACATTAAGCACATAAGTATCGATTTATACATGCTTTGTATGGTAAATTACGACCTGTTGAAGATATGCGCAGACAAAATGAATAAGCAATGGCTGATAGAAAGCAAGCGGTGAATATGAAAGGTCATTGACGAGATAAAACGACTGGTCTTTTCAGATTCCTGGAAATCCATTCTTCGCTGCAATCAATAGTTCCCCGTCGGTGATTGGCAACGCCTTCATTGGATTACCCCAAATTCATAATCAGGACTGTCAATATTTCCATACCTTTTGCAAGGCTCAGTAGCAGTGAATAATTAGTTACAATTATGTACGGGAGTTATCCAACCGTTTATTTTGTTAATTTAATCTGCCTTTATATAAATATTTAAGCTCAAAGATGTTTATTTTTACGTTTTTAGAAAAATCTAGCGATATTTTTTAAATACTTTTCAAACAATCACTTATATTGGTTCCTCACTTAAAATCTAAAACATTTGTGGTGCTATTGGTTATTTTTAACGAAAATTGATTGTGGAGACAAACCAATCCCCACCTGAACATATTTTCATTGTTATACGACTTCAACATTTTTATGACTGAGATTACAGAAACACGACAAGGATTTTCAAGGTATACACACAAATCAGAAATAGGAGATCTTCCTTCCACTACCCAAATGCTATCTCAGGGGTTATATATTTGGGTCAATATTGTGTTACCTTAGCATGCAGTTTATTGCCGTTTTGGCAAGTTTAGGGATTTTATCTAATTGGCGTTGAGCAGTCAAAGATCTCGTATGATTTCACGTTCAGAATATGTGCAGAAGACACACCCCCGACCCCTCTATTCTGCAACCAACACTACTGCTACCTACATCTAGCTTTACATAAAAATCGTCTCTGAGTTGCATAATAATAATATTTCGTTGTTCAATAAATTAAATACACTAATATTATGCAAGTAACATGCTTTATTGGTTATATTTACGAGTTTTTTCATTTATTTTTCTTCAATTCATCATCCTTGAATCAAACTCACAGAAACAAAACTTAATGACATATTTTAAGATAATTTCTCAGTATTCGTGCCTGTATAGAAATTCGCGTGAAAGAATAGCGTCAGAATATGTACGTTTGTCTAAAACAGTTCTTACTTTTAATAGCTACTCTGCAATCCAATTTAATGCATTTAGAATTTCGGGGTTTTTTTTCTCATTCCTTAAAATTCAGTATTTTCTAAGATGTGACAGTGTCTTTCGATTGCTACAAATCGTAAAAACTTAATACTCTACAAGTACATTTATACCTCAACAAAATTTACGTTCCGTAGACAAAACGATTTTTTACAGAACTAATTCTACTAAAAAGGAATTGGTGTCTAGACACGACCATGTGCTGCTGTTGACGTTACCAGAGCTAATGCAATCATTGAAACTACTTTTAACCGACAAATTTATTCGTATTTCATGGAAAATTGCCAGTGTTAAAAAGCTATTTTAGTCTTACTTCAGAGTAGTAAAATGAAAGGGAAATTTAAAATTCAGTTTGAAAAGACATTACTAAATAAGGCTCTTTGACTAACCAATAACCATTTTGAGAAGCAGAAATTTATGTTCATGAAAGAGGAGTAAACAACCAGTTTCAGGCTACTATGTATCGACTTAATTCTAAATATATTTTTAGTTACAAAATCTTTAAGCATTATTTTATGTAAATTAAATAAAATAGTAAATTTAAATAATGGTTTCAGTGATAGAGTACATATATATATTTAACCACTTTTGCTTTCTTAAAATGTATTTTTAATCTACTATCTTGGCGAGACAACGGTTTCTATCGCCTCAACGTTATAGTGCAATTGCATCGATAAGGCTGTCGACCTTGTGTCAGTTTATTTTTGAATAACTGTGAAAGTGTGTTAGGTAAAGGACAGACGTACACAATAGCACGAATGTAGATCGCAGTGGATGTTTCTACCTCTGCCAACTCGTTATTAATGCTTATCGCTTTCGACAGCGAACTATAATTATAGAGCCAGAATCCGCGCTATAGACTTCAATTTTAGGCGGAATTTGTTTGCATTCCAGCTGGTTTCCTAATTTAACTATTAGACGTTTAGAACATCGTGATTCAACCACCTTCTTCTCATGGTACAGACTAAACAACTTAATGGGAGTTCCTTTCCATATAAAACCATGAGTACCCTTCTGTTTTATGATTTCTCTATTTCTTTGGTTAGTGGTATTTATCATGCTCAAAATACACTCTTAACACTAAACTGTCCCCTTCTTTTCATCATGCCTTCTATATAAATACTAGCATACAGCTTAACATAAATGTACTGCTACGTCTTGTACATGATATATCAAATTTCATTCGCATGCCTTTGCTAAACAGATTTTTTTACTTCATGACAGAACATTGGTCTTCTATCTGAAACGATTTGAATTCAAGCTTCCAATCCACGCTCGTTTTCTAAATATTTCATTGCCAAGTTGCAGACCAAATCCTTTTATTCCTGCGTCCAGGGGCAAGTTTTCTCTGGATTCGCTCTCGTACGGCATCACAACCCCAAGGGATCTACAATACGCAAGGGATCTGTTCTGCCTTCCATTCTACCCTCTCTTCCATTTTCTTTTGTCTTCGTTTACCCCATTTTAACTTTATACAGTTTTCAATGCTTTAAATAGTCTTGCGTCTTATTTGCCTATTTCGGACGTGCAACGTAAAACTCAAAAAGTAAACCAACCATATTTTATTTCTCGCGTTCTACTTCATATCATGTTTTCTTAGTGTTTCAATTTTATAATGAGTGATATTTTGACACCGGAAGATTTTGTGACGATTTTTTCCTCATTTATCTAGAGTACATGTTTTGAAATCCGATAGACTCTTTACAAACCTAAGTTGGAGGGGAACTCACTCACTGACATTTCCATCAAGATGCGACAAGTTTTCATGACTGATTAGGTGTGCAGTTGAGAGAAAAATCTATCTGACCCCTTTTGTTTACAAATTTTTAACAGCACAGCAAGATAATATCAATATTCACAGTTAAAAATATTGAGCTACGCTACTGATATTCGTTCGAGTAAATATGGTATAAATATCAAGGTTTTACGCATGACTTGTTTGAGTTCTGCCTTCTCTAAAACGTTATTTCTTCCTGTTACCACCAGTTAATTAAATAAACATATGGCGTTTATTGTCATAGTATTAGCAGCATCTGAACAAGGAAATGTTTGGTAACTAAGTATTTCAGTGTCAATCAAGCCATTTGTAATTTCAAGCATATTTGAGTTAATAGGTCATTCTTATTATGCAACACTGTAGCTGTATCATATGATATAAAACCAGTAGCATTAGTAAATAAAGATGCTGCCAATTTTGAAAAGCTGTAATGAAAATTAGAACTTTTATCAGGTTTGTTAGTGAACTTTTATCTTAAATACCTTGAGTGTAATCTGTGTATACAATAAGATATTAATTTCTACACTTTAACAGTTTTAGTAATATTTTAGTAAAACTAATGCCTATTTCTTATTGCTAGAACTAGCTATGTTATATCTTATAAGAGCATTAAATAAATGCTAAAGCATTGAATAAATATTGTATTAGAATCCAACTTCTAAAGAATTCAGTACTTTAAAAGTACAAAATCATTTTTAGAGTTTATAAATTTCAACAAACGTATTAACAAAATGTTCGATTATTTGTATGATATTTTTAAATTGCATTAAATGTTATGTTGTTGAAAAACGTTTCATAAACATTAAATAAAAATATGTACTATGACTTCATTCCTCTAAGCAATGTTTTTGAAATTCGAAGTTCAATCATTAAGAGAAAAGACTGAATGTCTACTTTTTATACAATGTTCAAATCATAAAAATTTCTACTTGGAAATTAGTTTCATTTGATACTTAAAGTATACAAATATTTTCTGAAAGTAATATTTTCCTGGTGACCTTATAGTATGCTAAAATATTTAAAATTAATTTAATTTGTTCCGAAAAGTAGTTTTTTTTGTGTATTCATTTTCTATATAACACATTCATTTTTTTACTATAAGATATATCTTTAAATTCTCCTTATAATCCTTATGATTTCATACTCTATTTACTTTAACAAATAGGAAAATTTGTCCTAAACTCGTAGAAACAAATTCTACATGAAATAATTGTTAGCCATAAGTAATTGCTGGAATGAAAGCTTTGTTATTTTTAGCTATGATTCTCCAAATGTATTATTAGATCTTTATGCAATAACATCACAAGTCATATTCGTAAACGGTAGACCTACTCGAATCTTTTTACTACTCGAATGCTAATTCATGAAATGAAACGGAGAAATATATCGATTTGCGATATTGTTACCAAGACAACCGATTTCTCTATAAAGTGTGTAGATAAATAAACACGTCAAAGTTTCACTTATTTTTACGACATGCTTAATTTAGAAAGGATCATGAAAAACAGTCCTCAGCTCGTAGTTTCTCTTGAAATTGCTAATGCCCAAAGGGCAAAACCAATCCTGTTTTTGGTCGGATTTTTGTCCTTAACGTCAGAAAGGATATATCATTGGACTATGTTAGACGTGTCTAGCACCAATGGACGAATTCAAACGCAAGAGGGGAATAGGAAAACGATGCGCTTTGAAATTACTCGATTGTTCTAAAGAGTTTTAACTCACTGAAGGGTTAACATGCATGATTTCACTTTGCACTCTGCAGTCTTGACTTCATAATTAATTTTTAACCGATTTTAATCTTCTAGACCAATAATTTCCTTTTAAATTATTCCATTTCAAGGAAAGGAACAAACCAATCTTTCCAAATGATTCTATTATAAGTAAATGAGTAATAGAATCTAAAAGATTATCTTCTAAGGAAAGGATACCAGTCGAATATTTTTTTAGTAAACATTAATTATTTTTCAAGTTAAGTATTTTAGAAGTCAAATAAATTCACGGATTCTTTCAGCTAATTGATGTGGTTATGTATGTCACGTTGAGTCATTATGTGTGTCGTGGGAGAAAATCAATACTATATTATGTGAGAATTTTGGAATTGAGGGTTAAAATAATAGTCTCATATCTAATTAGCCGATTTTAATTGCTTTTATCTATCGATATTTGTATTTGCTTTGCTCATTATCAAAACTCGTTTGCTATCACTTGTTTGTGTGTTAAAGGACATCTATGACGCTGTGGATATTTTCTTTCGTTGCTAACGAGAGCATATTTTATAAAGCTCTCTAAAGCCGCTTTTTACTTTAAATCTTTAAAACCATTATACATTTACAATCAGGGGTGTATTAATTAAAAAACGAAAATCAGAACTAACAATACAAGCGCGCTGAAGCTGCCAACGTAGCATGGTAAACAATATAATTTCAAGAACAAATCAAAATTTAAATTACATATAAAAAAACAAAAATAAAATTTAAAAAATAATAATAATTTCTTTAAATATTTTTAATGAAGGTATTGGTGGATCAGGGTGTCATCAGGAAGTATATTTATCCAGATGAGTTACATTTAGTTAAAACTAATAGTTAATGATAAGACTGACTTTCTCGACTTGTATAATTTTGTTTCGTGGAACAAAGCTACTATTAATGTCTATGATAAAAGTAATGCTTTTAAATTTCCAGCTATTAAATTAATCTTTTGGGGCTCTAATATTTCTAAAAAAAATTATAATACATTTGCTGTCAATTGGTACGTTTCAGAAATGTTTGTAACTCTGAATCGAACTTTCTCTTTTACAACATAATCTCAGAACCATGCTTCTCAAGAATAAATGCCCATTTCCTTTCTTTATTTCTGTTCTAGAGAGATTTTATAATGTGAACAATTATACAACCGATGATTAATTATAATTGCTTGAACTTCTGGAGTGTGTGCATGTGTGTATTAGTTGACTTTTAATTACATTAAATTGTAATTGAATTTTATTTTAACATATTGGCTGGAGACGAACGCAATCTTTTTCATATTAAATTTTTAAATTAGAAACTGAAAAACTCTTGATTTGGAACAACTAAACTCGAACGACTTTATTTTTATGTGAATATTTTTAAGGCAAAAAGTTTAACGGTGTTCTTAATATTGATGTTTTGTTGAACGATACAGATTATGACATTTGATGACGATCGTCTGGCTAAGTATCACCGGTCTCCCAGAGTCTGTTGTGGGATCATGATCCCAATGAAATTTTGTTGATTTCCTTTACGTACTCGTATTTTTAAATTCTATTGCTTTCCATGCTCTGTTTCTATAAGCACGTGTAGCTCAATGGGTTTGCCCATTATACAGCAGCCTTCTAGCTTTCGGGAGTGTGGGTTCGATTCTTCTAACTACCCTGGGTTGATTTCTCTAATCTGTGTCAGTAAAGACTTTACTTGTATTTATTTATGCGTTTGTATTTTTACGTGGTTTGTCTGAATCCATTTAATTTATGGAAAACAGTTTTATTATGTTTTTTTATTATGTAAACATTATTATCTGGCTGTTGCGTCTACAAAAAGCCAACAACCAATAATATCACTTGATTTTTTTTCATACAGGGTATTAATTATAGCATTCATTGATTAAAACAATGCATCAAAGGTTATAAAATACACATCTATTTTATCTGTTTTGTCATTCCATGCTTTTTTACAGTACTAGAAATAAATAATGGCAGTAAAATTTTATCGGTACTTCAATGCTAAAATAATAGCTTCGGTATAAAAGGAGACCAATAGGCCCCTTCTTCTATACCCCCATCCAAACAAACAAATAAATAAATAATAGTCCAGCTAACGTTCAAATGGATCCATTTTCTGTGCGAGTCACTCTAAGAGTACGTGAGGGGATTTTTTTTTCCTGCCCCGTTCTATCATTCCAAGGTCAGCTAAGGATCCATTCCACCGTACTTCCTATCCCTAATCCTTTCTCAAACAGTCTCCCCTTACGCTAACTTAATTTGCCATCACTGTTCGATTTGTTTTCTTCACTTCTCTTCCATACAGAAGCAACAACAAAAAATCATTGGCCGTACGAAAAACTGTTTCTGTAACTCTTTTTTATCCTTTATGTTCATTGTTTAACATTTTAAGTGTCACTTTATTGGGTATTTAATTCGTAATTTAGCTTTTGATATATCTACGTTGACGTTTTTAATGGATTGGTTTTGAAATTCTATTTGTCTACTTTGAGAGATATTGCTATCTTGTTATTTTAATTACTGTATCTTATTGTTTTCTGTAGCAATTCTAAAGTGTAAATCTATACAGAGGTACAGCTTATTAAAACATAAATTTTTCGTATAGGAATTTATGGTCGGAAGTGACAAGTGGGGGCACGAACACAAAATATGAGACATTAACACAAAAACATTGTTTATTTACAACATCCTTACAAAGTGCTTCTTTGCAGCAATGTTTACAATTAAATGCCAAACATTGCGACCACCAACAGTTATACATTCTTGGTGACGTAGAAGGAGTTATTGGCAAACATTTCCAAAGATGCCAGGGATTTCGCGCACGCTCGCACGCCTCAATGCATAGTGGAGCAACGAGGTACTCAATTGCGTCAACTATTGTCACGTAAACGATGGTCTTCAGATACCCCCATGAGAAGTATTCTATGCTCGATATATCTGACGATCGAGGTGGCTATTGGACTGATCCACCAACACCCAATCCTTTGCCTCGCAAAACTGGCATCCAGGTAATTGCGGACAACAATGTTGAAATAAACTGGAGCACCATCATTCTGGAACCACATGTGATTACGAACTACAGTCGGAACATCTTGCAGCAATTCTGGTAAAACATCTTCCAGAAAAATACGATAATGTGAACAGTCTACCCACAGCATTGCCAGCCAGTCCAAACTGCCTAGTTTTCATTACTGTTGGTAGCAATTTTGAGCATTTATTGTAAACATTGCTGCAAAGAAGCACTTTGCAAGGGTGTTGTAAATAAACAATGTTTTTCTGTTCATGTTTTGTGTTAGTGCTTCCTCGGCGTCACTTCCGACCATGCATTCCTATAAGAAAAATTTATGTTTTAGTAAGCCTCCCTAGCCCCTCCACCCCTCCAAGTTTGTCCCATGACTGTAGAATCACCTAGCAAATATAATTCTCTTACGTCTTACACAAAAAAGACGTTATTTGTTATCACGTGTGGGCAACACTGCACGATTGTTTGTTTAACACGAGGCCTCAATTGAATTTATAGCGTTATCGGATAAAATTTATTGAAAAAAAATTAATATTAGTCGAACTGTTGCAGCTTACAAACAACAAGCTGAGTATTCAATTTTCAAAGCAGCGTTCACATTTCGAGTCAAAATTAGCTTAAAGTTTTCATGTTAATTCGAAATTGTTAGAGTTCTGATTCCAGAGGTACTGTATAACTTTTTTGTAATACAGCAAATTTGGACTTGAAAAATATTTTTTTGGAATATCATATTTTGTAATCAGTTTTTTCTGCTAGGATATATGTCTTCATTGATGCTAGTGAAGCGAGCAAAGTTCGCGTAGCAAACCAATAAGGATTGCAAGGCAATCTTTCGGGGGTTGGCGAGAAAGGGGTGGCCCCTTAGTAATTCTATATATAATGGTAAGATAACTATATAGCTGGGGCTTTGAAGTGAAACACACCAAGTCAAAATTTCAAGTTATGAGTTTTTTATCTTTTATAGACTAGAATATGGCGACCTTTAGACTGGTGAAGCCCACTAAGTCTGTCTCTTTTTCTTCGCATAAAGCTTTTATTTCTTCTTGAGAATCATGGTGAGTATACCATAGAGAGTAAAATTTCTTCCCTTTAGTTTCCTCAGAAGTATGCTTTCGACTTCGTGTATTTCACTTGTATGTCGACGATATCATTATCGTAACCAAATCATAGCATGTGAAATTGTTGCTTTTCTTTCTTTTTTTAATAGAAATTTATACTTAACGCCAAGTCATTGCGACCTTTATCAATTTATTTTTTAATTAGTGCCTCCATTTCAATTTATAAATTTATATAAATTTTTACAAACTATGTTGTATTCTAGTGGGACTGTTATTTTTACAATTAATAACAGATCTGTATACGGGTAATTAATAACTTTTGTGAAAAACATCTTTTAATGTGAATAAAAGGAATGAAAAGGTATAAATGATTGAGCATTATATTTTGGGTGAAAGATTTATATCTATGCAAAAATGCACAGTTTAGTACGCAACCACAAAGTAGATTTATTAATTTAGGAATAATTAATAATTTACCACTCAATTTGGTAACATTTATAAAAGCCAAACGAACCAAAATACATTTTCCATCTCTCTATTTAGAAAGAGAATGAAAATAGAAGTGACAAATTATGAAATCCACTTAGTGTAAAACAAACTATTATTATTTTTGGCCATAAGTACAGGAGGGACATAAATTAACTTCACGTTGCACATTGGTTGTAATTATAGCATGATTTATTTCTTTTTTCCCTGGAATCTTCTGCTCTGTACTATCAAATTGACCTTTGGGCAGTATGCTGGCAAAAGGCCAAGAGTGAACACATGTTTACAGCTAAGTTATTTGCATTTCTCTCGAAGGAGTTAAATTGGCTTTTGTCTGCGAAAATGTAGCTGAAAAAATAATTTACTGAGTAGAATGGTTTCTTTAATTTATTTCTCATTTCTACTCCACTTATATCTTCTCAGGTGAAATTCTTCTTTTAGACATTGATACTCAGCATGGGATCATCATGTTCAGGCCAATAATTTTTAATAAATAATGTGTTATGATTTTTATAACTTTTTCTAATTTTTTATAGAATGAATTATTTTTATTATACCTCAAGCTTCCAAAATAATCTTCAAATATGGTTTTGAAAGGCAAAATAGATGCTTTCAACTCCGGTGTCATTTGGATTTCATTAAAAGTACTAGTTTACGCTTACGGGATATTTTCTTATTAGTTTTATGCGATAAAGAATACTCTCATAGTTCCGTAACTGCATTATGTGTCAATCATATTACCCTATTATACTTCTTAATATCTTATTCCGTTAAATATATGTTCTATCATACTTTTGGTAAATTAATTTCATGAGAAATTCATTATTCTGTCCTACATTTCGTCGGTATTAAAAGGCTGTTTCCAATTAGCTGTAGAATAGTGCATAGCAGTAATAACACATTTCTCAAACTGTTTCTGTTATTTTCTACAAGAAGGAGGTTAACAAAGAATTAACTCACCAAGTGGTTTCGAAGAGATATCTCTTCTATCTGGATCTGACCAATTTGCAAAAGATGATGTATCTTGAAATTAACATACTGTCGATTTTTTTATGATGACGAGATCAAGATCTGGTCAATTTTCTTCTACTGACAAGGTACCTCGTCCATCAAGATCTGGTCGGTTTTTCAAGGTACCCAACGGCCACATAGAGGGTTAGAAAAAAAAGAATGGTGATCACAGGAATGATCGGGTTTATTCTAGGGTAGGATCTGATGATTGTAATATGATGCTGGATCACAAGAGGTGATGGTATCATCTCTCTCTCTCTCTCTCTCTCTGAGACTAGAAATCTTATCACATCTAAACTCTCTACAAAACAAAATATATCTCTCTCAAGAACCCGAAATTTCTAAATCCTTCAGTTTAAAGTTTCTCCTCGTGTCAACCCCAGCGTAATATTTAATGCTTGGACCCAATAGTAGTCTCATTCTACAGTCAATCATTCTGGAGTTTTCTATCTCTCCCGTTTGTCTATTCCTTGAAATTGACACCATGGTGGTCTACGCACGTGCTTACGCCACGCGTTGCTGGTTTTCATAGCTCGTGATTCTCGTGCTGATTCGTGAGCCAGCAAGTAAGTTAATATTTAGAATAAATTATGCAAGTGAGGCGATAGCCGATTCGGCAAAAGGTGGAGCACTAAACAATACATACTAACTAGAATTAATCTTTGGAACATAATCATAAAATAACAAAAAGGACTACGTTGTTTGATGATTATGTCTTGTCCCTGCCATTATATCTCTTGCTAAAATAAATCCCTTTGTTAACTTTTTCAAAAGCTTTTCTTGTCTAATTCTACGGGATCGCAGTCGTTCCACAATAGTGAATATTTGTTTGGAAAAATTCCTAGATAATTCTTAAATGTTGCATTAGACGCATTTAGGTTCTTGCTTCACATATTTTCTAAAAAATGAAGCATTACCGTTTGAAGTTGTAGTTTTTTCCTTGTTTTTGATATTACAGTCTTATTTTTTCTTTTTATTAAATCTATTTCTCAAAATAAAGTAACAGCTTAAATACTTAGTTAAAGAAGAGGTGAAGAAAGGTAAGTAAATAATTAAAGAAATATTTTTTTGCGTTTAAAATATTCATACTGCTGAGAATTAGATTGAATTAGAAGTACAATTTTGTATGTGAATTTCCCGTACAGATTAATCTATTACAACTTATTTTCAAATGATTTTTTGAAGCAAATATTTGTTTTATTTATGTGTACTCCCGTTGAAATGCATGATCAGCATTTGCTAAATACTTAAATATTTCCAAAGTTGCGTAAATATAAAAATTCTAATACATACATGTGTATTAAAATCATATAAGGGTGACTAATCTCAAAACCTGTACAATGTAATCATAAATTGAATGCTTTCATCCCAATATTGGTAATATTTAATCTTCCTAAGAACAGTTTCCGTCCTCCTTACATTAAGTCATACATGATCAAAAACATAATTAAGCCCTCATAAACCAATGTAGTTGCGAACATATTATTTAATCCCATATTCGAAACAAAATCTTTCACAGATTTGCCCATGTTTACCCTGTTTTAGGTTGGTGCGTAGTTGAACTTTCGTCGTAATGGAGCAACACAACGGACTATTCCTCCCCTGTTTCAATTGTTCCTTTCAAGAAAGGTGATTAGTTCATTATAAAATATGCAATGTAGCTCCGAATACAATACCACCATCCAAACTAAGAAATAACCCGTATATATATATATATATATATATATATATATATATATATATATATATATATATATATATATATATATATATATATATATATATATATATATATATATATATATATATATATAGATAGATAGATAGATAGATAGATAGATAGATAGATAGATAGATATAGATAGATATAATCTGATAATACAGCCCAATAATATATAAATATGTAAGTCTAATTACGTATTTAGTACTTAAGCTCAATATATATCATAAGTCTTTCCATATTTGATCCCATGTATTATGTCTTAAATCCTTCATTCTGGAGGAAGGATCTAATCCAGTATAATATATACAATCAAGGCAAGCATGAGTACTACTTAAATCTTACAATTGCAACAGCCTTCTAAAAATTCTTATCGAATCCATTCTTTTTTAAATGTTTATTCCTAGATAGATTACGTATCCCTAAGAAATGCAAGCAATGTAACCACATAATTACTATTCAAATTTCATACATATTCTTTTAAATTCACTTAAATATTCGACGCTTCATTAACAAGTAATTGTTTAATTTCCAGACGGATAACTTTGTATATGATTATTCTGCAAATCTTGACCACGTCTGTAGTCATAATTAGCCCTATATATGAAGCTCTATATATGTAAATATTAAGTTATATGTTTGTAAATTCAACATATCAGCTCTTTAACAAGTAGTGTCAAAACTCAAATCGAAGAAACCTAAATCTAGAGGAATAGTTGCACGTCTGCTTTATAACCGAAATCCGCAATTTTAAATAGCTCAGGTGTTGACCTCGTCATCTGGCCGTGGATCAAATTTACGAGGTGTCCTCGTGTCTTTTCTTTTCGGATTAATTCTGGATAACGTGATATCATTAATATATGTATAACGTGATATCACCAATAGGAAGTTATGTTCCTCCAATGCGACCTATTGATTCAAGGTGCTTCCGCAATTCTACATTGTAGTACGTACATGCGAAATTTTTAATTTATACTGATCTTCATTTTAATCAAAGACTTATCATTTAACAAATAAATATTTATTCTGAGCATGTATATTGCATTGAAGACACTTAATTGTAATCTAGAGCAAATAATCGTAAAATGTATTTTATCATCTTTGTTCGATTTCGTTGTTAAAAATAATTATAATTTAATGCAAACTTGCTTTTGAACGTACTGGTACTATAGAAGAGAGGTAATGTTTCATTTCTCAGACAGATTAATTCAAAATGTAATTGATGGGCTGATTTTAAAAAGTTTACGGTTGGTTACAATTTCGATGTGTTCTCATATAACTGTTTGGTTTAGTTATATTTTAGTATGATATAAATTTCCAAATTAATTCCTGTCTGTCTGCTTAACCATCTGAGAGTTGAAAGCGGCTAGAATCAGCAGAATGGCATAGATATCCGTATAGTGCTTCAATAAATGGGCTGTATCTAGAATATGTAATATTTATTATGTGTAAGGTGAACCCCGATTGAGCGCTAAAGTAACTCAAAATGGTTGGGAAGTTCGTCCTTGTAGTGTCATGAATATTGTTCAATTGGCCGGTCGTTAGAAAAAACCATAACATTTTTTGCACTACAGCACACATAATGGCCAAAAAAGTACCATCTATTGGTTGAAAAAATCTTTAGAAGATTTATATTGACCAAAACGTTAAACAATGGTTAGCAGTCATAACATGAAAACATAAAATCTTTCATAGATTCTTTCTAGTCTTAGATATTCATTCCAAAGACACTAATCTATCCCAATATAAATCCACAAAGTACACGTGGCAACCCTACTATTCCATTGTTTGCTTAACCCTCTGAGTCGGGAGTTTTTCGATTGTTTTTATCCTACAATACACATAATGACGAAATAACCATGTCTGTGGGTTGAAAAATTCCTTTGAAAAATTATTATATTGGACGAAATGTCAAAAATTGCTTAGAGGTCAGCATGAAAAGCTTCAATTAACACTATGAAACAATCATTCAATGAAAGCTTGTCAATACCATTAAAATATGCTACAATCACAGATTTTTTTTTTAAATCTCTATAGGTTCCAGAAAACTTTTTAAAGATTCTTTCTTGTCCATCATGTTCATTCATTCCCATTTAATATTAAAATCTCCTATTGTTAACATAAATATATTCAAAGATTCTTTCTCTTGCCCAACCTTTCATTCATTCAGATTTAATGTTGAAATCTTCTATTTTGCTAACATAAAACCATTCAAAGATTTTTCTAGCCCAGTCTGTTAATTGAATCACATTTGATATTGAAACTTTCATTGCCCAAGTAAAAACGTTCAAAATCCTCTCTGTAATCCAACCTGTTCATTCATTCACATTTAAAATTGAAATCCCCTATTGCTAACATAAAACATTTCGAAGATTTTGTCTAGTCCAACTTGATAATTCATTCACATTCAATATTGAAATTTTCATTGACAACAAAAACCATTCGAACTTTCTTTCTCTTGTCAAACCTGTTCATTCATTCACATTTGATTCTGAAAACCCCTATTGCTAACATAAAACCTTTCGAAGATTCTATCCGGTCCAACCTGTTCATTCCCAAGTCGCTAATCATTCTTGCGTAAAAGTCTACAAAGTATCGGTGGCAATCCATCCATCCTACTCTCCCCCCTCCCCAACACACTTGCAAATTCCGAAACTGATACACGCTCCTCCTTCTCGAAGCTACTTGTTCCAAATTAGGGGAGTTTCCGGGTCATGTGCAAATCATTCCAACACCGTCTTCCCGGGCAGAAGACACCGAGCCCCTTCCTCCGGATGAATAAGGCTTCGATCGCAGTCACGTGGTATCTCCATCGACCGACCGAAATACCCCTCCCAGCCATCGTCAGTACAGGATTCTTCCTCCCAAGAGATTTCAATGGATATCTTCCCCACACACGCACCCAAGGCGGACCGTTTTCCCACCCACCCCAGTCCCATTTTTTGTCTTCACTTCCAAAGATTTGTTCCGCAATTTTATCAGTTCGGGTCATCGCGAGAAGTGAGGCATAGTTGCCAGAGCACGTACGGACCCGAGACTAAGTCTGGGAAATGGTATTCCCGTGATCTTCGTGGAAGTGGGGCTTCGGATGGTCCTGGACTGGTTGTGGTGATGTCATGATGGGTGTACTGTGGGTCACGAGTTTGCGTAAGCTCATTCTGCTTTGGTCGCACGATTGCGAGTTGAAATTGTTCGCGGGAAATAAGGAGTGGCTGGGGTGAGGCTTCTACGTGGGGCGTTGGAAAGTTCGGGAAAGTTTCTTCTGGGACATTTACATGATGTTTTTTCCTATTTATTTCAGAATTATACATGCTGGTTAAATTTCATACATGCATTTGAAAAATTACTGTTATTGTGAGTTAGCTCTAGTGCCAATTTTATCAACCCAAGATCTAATTAGTGCTATGAAGGGATTAATGGGGTTCTTTTACATAAAGTTGCTCAACTAATCTTTTTTTTAATAAATAATAAATCTTAGTTCTAGTATTTGTTAATATTTAATTATGATTGCATCCAAAATATCATAAGAAATAGTTGGAATTTGGTTTGTATCGTGTTCAGCGCGTAATGGAAATGAATTGATGGTTTTAATGAATGGACAGAGACTATAAAAGTTTAATAGTATGGATAAAATTACAGTATAATTTATTAAATTGGAATTCACTGGCCAATATTTAAGGGAAGATATTTGGTGCTTTAGTTGGTTGTGCAGGGTGTGTTATGGATCGCAAGTTTGGATAAGTTCATTTTGCTTTAGTGCTACGATTGTGAGTAGAAATTGTTCGTGAGAAATAAGGAAAGGCTGTAGTGAAGCTTCTACGTGGAACGTTAAAAAGTTTGGTAACGTTTCTTTTCGGACATTTACGTGATAGCTATTCTACTTATTGTAAAATTAAAGATGTTGGTAAAATAAAATATTTTTGGTATCCATACTTGGAAATTTACAAAGAATGAATTCTGAGTTGATCTATTATGTTTAATGGTCGTCAATTGAATTTATTAAACGCAAAACGTGGTGAAAATGGCGATAGACTTCATTTTAAAGTTCCTACTATGTGTATCATGAGAGAGCATTTGGGAAACGGGAAGTGAAATCCATAAGGTTTATTTGTCTAAGCTTAAAATCCTACTCATAGATGCTTGATGGTAATGTTTGCTTTTGTTACTCGCCACCGGAATTTGAAAATTTCTGTTGATGAAAGGAAATTGTATTAAGATATTTTCTTATCAGCTGTGCTATCCTATCTTAAAAGGTTTAGTTAATCCGAGGCGAATCTGTGACATTATTGCACAAGTATAATCTAAACATAGCAGAATTCATATTTATTTGACTGTCATTAATTAGTTTTTATAATTGGATGAAATCCTAAGAGTTTATTGCAAGCTATTTTCGTGTTTTCATGGTGGAAAGGAAAACAAATTGATGAATTCAACACATGCGTCTAAGAAATCTAGGCTTTATGAAAGTTTATAGTACACGAACGAAATTTCAAAGTACAAACCTATGCATTAAATTTTAATAATCCCACCAGTTGCTGTATTAGACCAGCAGTTAAAAAGTAAATGTTATGACTAATTTTTTTGATACAATACAATACGATTTCGTTACGTTAGTCCGGAGCTGTTATTTTCAATTTTAAGGAGTTAAAAATCTGAAAAGAAAGCATTAACAATCGACTGGGTGGTATACAATCTTTTCTCTAAAAAGTCTCTCTTGTGCAAAAAAATAAGATCTGCTCAATGTTTTTTTTTTTTTTTTTTTTTTTTTTTTTTTTTTGTAAAACAAACAAGGTACCCATCATAATCCATCTGTGAGTACAAATCTTGAGACTTATTCCCATTTTTTCTTTTAGCACGAGCAAATTTAAAAGCATTAAAGGGAAACATTTGAAAGTTTTATAATGAACATTTGAAAGTTTTATAATGAACATTTGAAAGGTTTATATGAATTAAAAATTTTTATTTATTTGGAAGCCTATTTTAAAGAATAGCTGATATTTTTTTTTAACGAGCTCACATTTAGTATAGGATATCGACTCAAATCTAGAATGCTTTTACTGTGGTGCTTCTAAAATTATGGTTGGTAATTTTGAATTTCGCTCCTTGGATATCAGTAACCGTAAATGCTGTGGCCATCACTGACTTTTATTACTCTATAATTAGAAAGGATTAATTGTTACTGACTCTATATTTAGAAAGGATTATGTTATATTGTCAGCTTATTTCATTATTAAATTAATTATACGTGCATGTTCCGATTTCATAAAACACTTTATTTGCAAATTTTAAGTGAAGGTTTATTTTTTAAGAATTTTAAGTCTATTGAAATCAAACTTTATTTTCGCTTTCTTTTATTGTAGTAATACTTGTTTCTAATACACACCCCTAATCCCGAAAATTTCAGTAATATCCGAAATCGTAATGAACAAATGATAGTTAAATTACTAAAACCTATAAGAAATATGTTTCCGTCAGTAAATTTTTTTCTATTGTAGCTCTTCATCGATTTTTTTGTGCTTTATTGATATTTAATCATTTGATAATGGTCATTCAGCACCCATGGTTTGCTATTACATGGTCTTTGGGGGCTAGTATTACCTTCTTGAGATACTCTTGGTACACGTGTGACACTGAGGATCATAGAATGTTCAATGGTCGTAAAGCTTCGGAAAAGGAATCTCCCATTCGTCTGACTATAACAATCATTCATCGTCCTAAACCTATAGCGTTGGCTTGTCATAATCTAACTGGAGGTTGTTCTGACATGCTAGATTATATTTCCTAATTGACAAAAATTTTGGCGTACATCAAGGCTTGTATAATACAGGGCCAGATAGAAATTTGCATTCTGTTATTTCATATGACTTTTGGCACTTCAGTATATTGTATATTTTCGTACAAATATCTAACTATTTGCTAATTTTTCTTTTAATAATCTTCTAAAGCACATATCGAAACCTTGCAAGAAAAGTGACGCTACTCAAAATTGCAGAATTTGAGAAACATCAACTTAAAAGATAATTTAAAACTTATATTGAAATAGTATAATCTTCTTTTAAGTTTTAGGTAAGTATTTATGGTGGTAACTTCTATTATATTTTACAGAATAGTACATAATACTATTCTGGTGCGATATAACAAGCTGGGGCACTTCATACAAGTTTCTCAGTGACATAACATCAAAATTTTTATTTTTTGACGTGTCACTTTGCTTTCAGGGATGCGATACGTCAGGACTATAGAGAGCGATCACTTGTCAAGGTAACAGAAACCCGTGGGATTGTTTGTTTCGTCTGCATGCAATTTGTCATGACCGCTGACGTATTTAGTGGCTAATTTTGTCAATGATTTTATATTTTTGCTACACAATTGTGGTCATTAGCTTATACGAAGCCACATTATTATTTAAATAGCACAGTAGTTGAATGGAAAAGAGAAAAATATAAGAGCTCCTCTCAGTTTTAATAATGTAATTCTGTACATTCTAGAAACACTAGATCATATCAGTGCAATGTACATTACAAAGTACGTAATATCATTGCAATTCATTCTCACGTGTGTGTAATAATCATAAGTGTAATGAATTAGTAATCTAGCAGCACCTCGTTTCATATTACCCAAAATGTCATTGTTCGCTTGGAAAGAGTTATTGCTTTCCGCAATAATATATATGCAATCCGCAATAATATGCTTTATTCTAGAAGTATGTTTGTGATCGGATACTTTCAGCAGAAAATTTTCTGGTTTATTCTTTTCAGTAGTTCTGTTTGTTTTCGTTTTGTACTGTTCTTTTTATTGGTTCTATTTGTTTTCTCTTTGTCTTTATATTTTGTAGTCACTCTTTACATTTTCTTGATGATCAGAAGCTTGCTGCATTTTCATCTTATTTTGTAGCTATATTACATTAACCTTGTGAGTGGTTCTCACACATATATTTTTTTTCAATCTGATGTCTTGCCGATTGATTTCTGTTCAGTTTTTCCTGTATTGACCTATAAATATTTCCTAGTATTCGTTGAACCTATGATTGAGGTTATTTAGTTAATGTGTGTAGTAGAGAAAAAAGAATGGATACACAAATCGCAAATCTAGTGACGATCAGAGGGTCTATTCATAATACACTATGCAATGTGTTTAGAGAAAAGTATAAGGGATGGTAAAGGGGCTCAAAACAAACATTTTTGTCAAAGAATGTGTGTCCGGAAATGACGAGTTTAAGTAGTAGATGACGCTGCTTCGATACCCGATAACATCTTTTCATTGGCATAAATCGTTATCCCTTGATCGGATATTCAATCGCATGCTCACATATATACATTTGATCTATGGGGCTGCGAGCGGAATCTAACGAGTTGCTCAAAGGTTGTACAGTGCTCAAAAATGTTGCTTCTGGATTCAAAGGCTCCTGGTTTGAATTCCGGGTAAGGTAAGGATGTTGTCCTTACTGAATGAATTTATGCCCTCTATTTATGTACATGTTATGCCCCTCAACCACCCTTCACAATTTAGCTAGATATTTTTGAAATACCCTGTATAGACAAAAGTGAATGGATACTTTTTTTATCCTACTCACAGCTCAAGGCCTTTCGGCCAAACGCTGTCTTGCCGTCCAATATAGCGAATAAAAGTCATTGGGGAGAAGTATCCCTGGTGTCAATGTCCTGTAAACTAGAGCACTCCGCAAGGTGTTGTCTGTTCATAAAACCATCGCTACAAAGCGGACAGATCGGGGAGGTAGCCACCCCAATCTTATGTAGGCGTTGTTGGAGATAGTCATGTCCGGTTAACAAGCGGAAACAGGCCACTCCCATCTCTCTTGGTAGATCAGTAGGGATTCTTTCTTTGTTGCTCATTAGGCAATCCCAACTCCTTCCCTGTATATCCCTCTGATACTGCAGTTTTCTTTGTTTCTTGAACCGAGTTTTTATGCAAGTCCTGCAGTTCCGCAAAGGGAGAGGTGGAGAAGGTTGGGGCAGGTAGAGGGCCGATTTAGCCAATTTGTCAGCTTCCTCGTTACTCTTTATCCCACAGTGACTAGGAATCCACTGGAGAACAATCTCATCACCACCCTCAATGAGGCGACTGATAGTTTCTTTGCAATGTGCCTCTGCCATTGAATACCCGTGGTTTCTATCAGTAAGAGCCTGAATTGCTGCGGTTGAGTCGATAAATAAAACAATTTTCTTATCCCTTCTAGTGGCAAAGGCTTCAACAGGCATAAGAACAGCTTAAATCTCACAATCAAAGTTGTCACAGTAATTTCCAACCGCCTTACTCAGCTGGAAGTATTGGCAAAAGACTCCAGCTCCCGCCCCGTTAGATTCAGGGTAGGCAGAGCCATCAGTATAGACATGGAGCCAGTCAGGGAGAGGATATCTCTCGTAGATGGTAGCCATCGCGAACGATCTCAACTCAGCATCGAATACGCTGTCCGAATGGATACTGACAGAATATACATCACAGGACTTGAAATAAGTCGCGGCAACTACGGCAAATGCCGTGAGCTCAGCTTAAAACGACGATCAACGGTTCTCACTTCACGTTTTGCTGCGAGTATTTGAAACCTAATGTTTATTTATCTTTCAAATACCAGCTATTAAAAAAAATTTAAAGAGAAAACAATGTGCTTTAATGAGGATAAGTGCGAATGGTCCTTCACTTTCAGATTTTAAGGCTGATCGAGCAGTTCAGAAATGGTTTCGTGAATATGATCGCAAACCTAACCTTTAAATAACTAACGAAAAAAACGTGTGTTCACAATATATTATTTGAGTGTTTTTTTTTTTTTATCTCAGATGTATTTTAGGGTTTCATGTGATATTGCAGAAAGCTTACAAGAAAAATGAAGCATTTTTTTCTTCTGATCATCGCATTATTCATTCGTTATAAAGTTTAGCGAAACATTAGCAACTATAATTTCCGTCATTATACGGAAATTTTAGGTTCAGCCATGAGCAGAATAATTTTTGCAGTCAGCTTATAAAAGCTCAGAGCAATATTTGCTACCAGCTTCACAAACTTATTTCGAGCCCTGATGTATCAACTTTATTATATATACGTTAGTAGGATCGTCATGTTCAATGATTATGAGAACACTCTTCATAGACTCCACTACTCTTAAAACAGCTACAAATGGGATATTTTACCATTTTTTTACCATAGTTATAGGGATAAACTCGGTCACTTAAGAAAGTACACCCTGTGTACTCACATTAATGATTGGTTGTACTAGTTACAGTTCAAGGTGCCCAATCACTTTCTCTATATAGTGTATTTCACATACTTATACACGCTAATATTCAAGATAATATTTTTTATCAGTCTTAATTTTTCTTAGTGTTTCTCTTTATTTTTCGCTGATAAATTCCATTTTTTGTCAACGATTGCACCTATCTGATGAATTCAAATGCTTATATAATCTATGTTTATCGAATATGTTATGCTGATTATAAGTCTTTTTTATCGTACAGTTTATTTTAATTGTGGTTACTAACTTTATCGTTTCCTTGAAATTTAAAATCTAGTACTTCTATCATTCACGAGACGTGCCGATATCCTTAGTTGTGTGTAACTCGGTTCTTTCTTAAATATTACATACTAACCTAAATAAATTTTTAATTATTTCAGAAAACGTAAGTTTTATTGACAGTAGGAAGGTGCTATTCATATCAATTGAGATTTATAGTTAGACAAGGTGAAGATTCAAGATATATTTCTATCGATGACTTACTATTCCAATGGTTTGAGTATATATATATATATATATATATATATATATATATATATATATATATATATATATATATATATATACCTAAGAAATATTATTATTACATTACTATGCCCACATTGTTATTTTTAGATTTTAAATCAATTTTTTTTTCATGCTCAAATAAACCAATTGATGATAAGTGTTGGTTTGTCTATATCGTTAATTCCTTTCTTTCTTGTACGCTTTTTTCATTCACTTTTTATGCTTCGATATTTCGTCTCTGTGTAGTAATTAATTCATCCCATTCATTTATTATAATTATTTTGTTCCATTGTAAGAACAAATATTTTTTGTCACGAGCTCCAATTCAGGGCAATCAATTTTCATTTCTGTTACTAAGGAAATTTACACAAAAACGTTATGCTTGTGTGTAAATACTTGTTGGTTGTTTAAATGCATTGTTCTTGTTTCTAATGTTCCATTCTAGATGCCTTTTCTGCATTTGTTTTATTTACTTCATTTATCGTATTATTGATCGTTCATACAAATTTAGTCTGGAACATCTAAATATACGAGCGTATTATGTAGCTCAAAAAACCTAATTTGTATTTGTCTTTTGGCAACGACTTGATCGAAAATTACGTGACTCGGTTGGCTAATCAAATATGCAGACAGAAGGTAAACAAACGTTTTCTTTCGGTGGGTTGAAAACAAAACAAATGTGATGAATAATTCCAATCTCGTATTTAAACATAAATTTAGGCCGTGCTATTATTGCATTTATAATGTGTAGGTTTTTCGTTTTACTTTGTTTCCGTGAAGTAAAATATTGCCGTAGTGTGACTAAACAAACCCTCTACATATCTATTTTACTAACATAGATGGCGCATATATCGATATTATTTGTATTATAGTGAATGTCAAAAAACAGGATGTAAGTAAATATATTAAACCAAATTCGTATAGCCACATTAATGTGCTTGAGAGTACATTTAAATTTAGAAATGGAAGCCACTGCAAATATCCGAACAACATTTTGTAAATTCTAAATTTTACAGTTTGATAGTAGCTGTATATTCAGTTTCACAGTAGTTGCCATTACAATAGTTACTTACGGTACTGAAGTAATTATAACACTACAGTCAGTACTTTTGCTGGAATATAAATAAATTGTCTTTCTACGCTCTGCTATGGACTATCTTAATAACTTAGTGCATTTCTGTGGTGGTTTTTATTCAAACTCACACAAAATTTTACTTTTAAGTAGCCCAATTTCTAAATCTAAAATGGATTTCAAAAACACATCTAAATTACAGAGTTTGTCAAAACTTCTTATGCAAACTTTAAGAAGAGTTAGAGAAAGTGAAGTCAAACACTGTAAGCGTAGAAAAGTACGTTCACAAGCGCAATGCGAGTGAGTTAGAGTACATTCGGATTTAGAAATGGAAGACAGCAAATGTCAGAATAATATTTCACAAATAATATTTTTTCAGTTTGACAGTTGTTGTACACTTACGGTTTTACAGCAGGTGTTCAAAGGCGTGATCACCAACCGTAATACACGCCTTACAGTGCCGACTCTTTGCCGAACAGCAAAGCAATTGCGTGCAAATACAAATGGCGTTTGTGAACATATATTCTTGCAAGGTTTAATTTTGCGTACCCTTAAGGCGCGTTTTCACGAATTAAGTTTAATTGATCGATTATAGTTTATCAACAAAAGTTGAATCAAAACTATAGTTAGAACCTTTGTTTCAATAGAGTTGATCAACTTTTTACAGAATCAAGAAATGTTTGACCCATTCAAACTTTATCATGGCGGTGATGAGCCATCCGCCATTTGCTTTCCAAGTTGAAACTTGTCTTGAAACGTGTGAACTTCAATTAACTGCCACGTTCTTTTTCAACTGGTCTTGCGACGCGCGTGCCAACGTTTTATTTTTAGGTATAAAAATGTTTCAACAAATGAGACTCGAGGTCTGAAAGTGTGATGTTAATGTTTTGAAAACTCTATCACAAACATGAATGTCTTTGAAACCACCAACTGGCTGAATATAAAAATAACGATAAAAGAGACGAAAGAATTGATAAACTTGATAAAGTAATGCAAAGTAATAAAAATGAGGCTGATGATGAATTCGACATATTTACTAAATATGTCGCTGTCCTACTAAATCAGATGTCTCTTTACGATGCAATCATCTGCCAGGAACAAATTCAAACTAATTCGACAAAATCGATTGGAACTCTTAGGCCCGGTGCACACATTCAGTTTTTCAACGTGCGGCGCCACTGCGGCACCGAAGCCCAACTATGCACACATAACCGTGAAATGACGTACGAACTCATTTCGCGCCATTTGCGATAAATATTCTATCGTAGAAAACGTTATATTTTGAAACAAAATAGACGTTACTGGATGCAACCATTTATTAATTATTATTTATATTCCATTTGTTTATGAAAACAAGGTACTTTAGAGCGGAGACTCATGTGCGACGATCGTGAGGCTCCATGGGGAACTGCGGTACAAATTGCACGCAAGTTCGACGTGAGGCATGTGTACAATACTCCATTGGATCTAATGTATCTCAGACCGCACTTGCGTTGCGGCCGCGAAGCCGCACGTTGAAAAACCGGATATGTGCACCGGGCCTTAAGGTGCGTTCTCACGTATCAAATTTAACTGACCGATTATATTTGATCAACAAAAGTTGAATGAAAACTATAGTTAGAACCTTCGTTTCAATAGAATTTATCAACTTTTTAGTGGATCAAGAAAGGTTTCACTAATTCAAACTTTATCGTTCAACTGATGAGTCATCCGCCATCTGCTTTCAAGTTATTTCCCCACAAACGATCTGTCGTGGTTTATTTTATTCGAGAAAGAAAAACAAATGTACTCTTTTATCTCTAGGCCAAGTTTGTATCTTCGCAATTGTTGAAAATAGAGTGAAAATTTCAACGAATTTGAAATCTGGAAAATTTTACACCAGTTCGATACCTTAAATGTGATTTTCTATAGATAAATTATTTTTCAATTATAACTTTTATTTTTTTCTTATTAAACTGTTGATCAGTTTTCATTGAAGTGTGTGAACAAAATATGATTCAAGTCATATTCAACATTTGTTGGATCAACTATAATCGGACAATTAAACTTGATTCGTGAGAACGCGCCTTTAGAAACATCACCTGCGTTTTCACCCTCTCATGATACAACTCCATCACCAGCTGTTTTAAACGTCATGGAAGGAGAATAATGGTCGCCTACAGTTTCGAATTAATCATAAAACAGAGAACAATGCGGAGATGATTCGCAGGAGCCACCTGAAACAAATGCGTAATTCAGTTTGTTACCTTGGAATATTATTCAGCCATTTTAGTTAGAACTATTCGTCGTGTTGAAATCCCATTAACCATTTAATAAAGGGCTCGAAATATCCGAGTGCACAGATGCACTGTGCACATGAAAATAAAATTGTGCACCTAATTTTTCCAGTTAAAAAAGGGGGAGAACGTGTTTTACGTTATTTTGATGTTTGAACAAAATATTTGTATCAACATCGCTCGCTCTAAAGGAACGTAATTAAAATTCCTAAATACACACTAAGCGAAAACAAAATCGCTGTGCCGTAACGTGTTTATACAGGAGGAAGGTTTACTTGTGTCATTGCCAGCAGAACTTTCCGATGATCGAAACATTTTCCAGATGGCTCTCTCTATTAAAGCGACTGTCGGGGCAGCCGTGTGCCTTAGAATTTCGATATGTTAAAATATTTTTCATTTACTATCTACTATGAACCTATATAAACATACCCAACTAATACAGTAGTTTAAATTACATTAAAACTCTTATATTACGTTTTTTTTTAATATGCACCTAACGTATAACCTGTGCACCTAATTTAAAAACTTGGGTGCACCGTGTGCACCTGTATTAAAAAAAAATCTATTTCAAGGCCTGTTTTAATGTAAAATACACATGACTGATATTCAAACACAGTTTAATGAAATAAGACTAAGCAAAATCAAATGTGCGTAAGATCGGGTAGTTTAAAATATTTTTATGACTCACACAGAATTTCTTAAGTCGTATACTTTTTATGATGAACTCGCTTTAAAATATGTATTTTATCTACTGTATTTTATAGTGTACGAATTTTTTACTCAGTTCTTTATGATACATGAAATTTTATTGCAAACTTTATGTAATATATATTTTTACCTTGGGGCTTCTAAGAAACATTTCTTTACTTAAAATTCTAATATATACTTCTCATATAACTTAAAATACTCGCTGGAAAACTGAATTGTAAATGCTGCTGAGTATAAAATGTTTTATATTAAAGTGGCACAAGATATAGTCGTAATTAATACTCAGGATTAAAATGTTCTTCAATTTTATGTCCATATATTATGTTCGTGTTTCAGAATAACGAATATAGCCTTTAACAGTTGAGTAATATACATATTTTAGATGAAAATATTCGGTATTGAAATAAGATTTATTTTTAATTATTTAACATTTATTTTAAGTTTGCTGAACTGTTTATGAACTTTTGAAACTGAATTATTTTTAAAGGAATGTTTTATTACAAATAAGTTCCGGTAAACTGTTGATATACTTGTAAATTCAATTGATAACGCTTCATAATTTTAACAATAGCACCTTTCAACTCATCTTTCTGATGTTTTAGAGCAATTAGGTAGTAATCGTTTGAATTGAAGTTCATACCAATAACACGTAAACAATCCATGCTTTTATGAAATTTTTTAACTTTATACATAATTCAGGGTATGAGCATTGTACATGATTCATAGTATGAAGTACCCTTTGAGTCAAACGTTTTTCTTTGATTTAATTTATAATTTTCGTATAGTTGTTTTTTTATAATGCTTTATTTTTTTATAAGAATAATGCTTTTATTTTCATATAATTTTATTCACCTTAAAATTTGTTGGTTAACATAGAAAACATGTGTTACAAGTGTTTCAAACAATATCATCAATACGAAATTTATAATAATAAAAAGGGAATAGCTACTCAGCACTATAATTGCTAATTCCAATACTAATAACTTCATTCAGTTTTTATCGGGTAGTGTAATGGAATTGTATAGTTTAATAAATTATTATAAGGGTTTACATTGATACGATGTGGCATCGTGAGAGACTCCATTGTGCTTGATCTTTAGGAGAGGTCACTTGCAGGGCAGGTGACTACACCATTGTGTCATCGGAAAGCCGAATATATTCTGATTGGCTATTGGTTGGTGTCAGCTACAGTTCTTTCGTAAAACGCTTTTCAACGATTTGAAGGGAACAGGTGAAATTGAACGTCCTCTGCAGGTTATGTTTGTCTATATCAGTGATTCCCAACTTAATAGGTCCATAGATCCCTTCGTATAAAAAAAACCTCACCAAGAACCCCCAAGTAAAATAACTCTACATAACTGTATAATAGAAAAACTACAAATTTAACTTTCATATCTTGAATGGTATTTATTTATTGAAAGATAAATTTTGTATCTTTTTTATTGTAGCATTTATAAAAATTAGTATTTATTGAAATTAGTAGTATTTGCTAAAATACTACTACTACTACTATAAAATATAATAGTAGTAGTAGTAAATAAATAGTATTAGTATTGTGTTGAGAGTAAATACTGCTACTACCATGTATTTACTAAAATACAAGTAAGTAGTACTTATTGAAATTATAACTTTTGTTTTAAAATACAAAAACACATTTTTTCAATGAGATGGGTGAATTTGATGGGATGGTATGAGATTATTTATGTTAGGCTCTTTGTGAGTAACATTCGTAAATCTCCACGAGCACTAATTTCCTGTCGGTTTCTTTTTTCGTGATGAAGCTCATAGCTGCACTAAATCCACGTGCTACTAAATAGGAAAACAGTAAATCAATTAACAGCTTCTGTACATTAACCAATAATGCAGGATATAAAATTGGTATCTGTTTTGTAACCAGAATTTGTGGTATCCTTGTTCAAACATTGGTTTCGGCTCCTCATTTGTAAATAATTATATATATATTGCTCCTGTATTAGAATGGATTCATCTGAGTTTGGGTCTACTTGCAAAAGTGTCAAACACCCATTCCGGGATAACTATGTGAAAAATGTCTTCAAATCTTTGGCTGATGACAGAATAAATAACCGCTAAGTGTTTACATCTCGTTTTTGCAATTTTAAAATATTTGGAAACTGAGAGCATTCTTCTCTCCCTAAGTAGTTTAGAAGTAAGTTTGTAACAAACGCAGATATTATACTCTTAATTTTGATTAAATTTAAGTGATCATCTTGTAGCTTCAAATTGGTTTCGTTAAATTTGACAAATAACTTAGTAATATAAACTGTCATTTTTTTAAATTAAATAAACTGAACCGTCAATCGCTTTCCAGGAATTCTAACACTGAATCAGAATGCATAAAATCTATCCAAATTATAATCTTCATCATTTTCCAAGCATAGTTAAGAAAATAATTGCTCATTTAAGGAATTCTTTTTGATTTTATTAACTCCTCTAATGACATAATCTAGTGAGCCATGAAAGCGTTCACTCAGATTTTTGACAACTAAATGTTGTCGATGAATGATACAATGTACAGACAATACATTCAGTATACCTTGTTTTAAGTATGTCTGAAAGCCTCGGTGTCGCCCTACCATTGCCGGAGCACCGTCATTAGAGTATATTACTCAAGGCTATAGTTTGTTTAAATCGAAAAATCTTTTTAATTCATTAAATATTGCTTCATCTTTCGTATCAGCTTCCAAACATCTGATAAATAACAATATTCTCGGAATATTTTTTCTTTTACAAATTTCTCAAAAGTTGAAAGTAAAGCTTCGTTCCCTGGCAAAGTTGCCGCGTCAAGCTTTATAGAGAGAATTCAGATGTTTTAAAGTACTCGCATAATGAATTTTCTACGCACTGAGCTATTTTGTCAATTCTTCTTTATACTGTATTATTACTCAGTGAAGTTCTTATAATATCTAAACCTGTTTTATGCAGCATAGTGCGTAGAACCTCAATTACACCTGGTATAATACATTCTTCATCAATGGTGTGCGGCTTTTTGAACTTTGCAATCATTAAAGAAATGTTCTAATAAGCACACAGTCCATCGTCGTCTCGCTCAGATGTTGTCGCTAAAAGTTGTCGCAATGACGGTATTTTCAAATATTTTTATTTGACTGTTTTAAAAAAGTTAAATCTTTATCTTTTTTCGTCGCTATGGACTTTGTCAAACGTTTCTTAAGCTTAGAAAGTTTCATTGATTCGTTTTACAAAGTTTTATTACACAGAAGGCGCATAGGTAAAGTACTATTTTCAGATAACGAAATAAAGCCACAATTTAAATATTCAACACTATGTTATCTGCATTTGTTTTCTTCGTCTCACATCATACTGTTATTTGCAACAACAAAAAAAAGACAAATTTAAGATATAAGAAAATTAAACAAATTATTTCTTTTCTCAGGACGTAAAAATCGCTACCAATTTATTTATTGTTATTTATTTTAACTTTCATAAAAAAAATGAAAATGGGTCACAATGATTTTATTTTATATTAAACCTTTCGCGGACCCCGAGGTTGTCCATTCACCCCCAAATTACTTTTAATATGCCACAGACCACCTCAGCAATCTCACGGACCCCTGGGGGTCCGTAGGCACCACTTTGGGATCCACTGGTCTAGATTATCTCTGATTGGTTTCCGACTTTAACCGTTGGCTTCCTTTTTGAACTGCGGGCAAGGATGGGCCGAAAAAAATGTTTTTTTTTTCTATCACATTCCAAGAGTGCGGAAAAGTTGGCTCATACAGTAAAACTAACGTGTTAAAATTTCATCCCATATTATTTATTGCTCCCCCAAGGGGTTCAAACCCTCCAAAAAGATCAAAATTCGGGCATTTTTTGTATAAATAAAAATGTTTACAATTACGTTCTAATAGTGCACAAACGTAAACTAAATACATTCAATATTAATAGTAAAAAATTTGTTTCGATCAGTATAGATCTTCTGCCTCCCCAACGGAGACCAAACAGACAAAAAAAAAACTGAAAAAATTACATTTTTGCAAAATATCGACTTTTGCAATCATGTTAAAATCTGGTGATCATTTTTTTTCTCCTGTTTGGACCCCGTTGGGGAGGTAGAAGATATATACTGATCTAAACAATTTTTTTACATTTAATATTGAATGTATTAGCTTACTTTTGCGCACTATTAGAACGTAATTGTAAATATTTTAATTTTTATTAAAAAAAAAAGTCCGAATTTTGATTTTTTGGAGGGTTTGAACCCCTTGGGAAGGCAAAAGATATCAATAAATCGGTATGAAATTGTTTACACATTAGTTTTACTGCATGAACCAACTTTTCCGCACAATTAGAATGTGATAGCTTTTTTGGCCCATCCTACTAGGGGCAGAGCACGTAAGAGACGACGTTAGAGCCAGGGCTAAGTGTGACTCTTGGTCACATGCTCGACTATGAGGATACATACTTTTGTGTACTGGTGTAATGATGTTAATGTGATAATCAATATACTGCATATTTCTCTTTATGTTCTTGGAATAATAAGAACTTCAATACCTTTGCTGCTGACTGTCTTCTCCTTGTGTACGATTCGTACTGTTTTCAAGCTACCGTTTTGAGACGACGTCACCACATTTGGTACAAATCCATTTAAAGGAATGGAGTTTAAAAGTATAATGAAAAGAAAATTCAGGGTTTGAAACGTTTGAAAAATAACGGACTTATATACTGTCAGAAACTGATTTTTGTACATTGTTTCCGTACATGAAAAGGAAGTGATTCCAAAAATATGGTTAACAGCAATTTAAATGGCATTACAATTGTGCCACTGTTAAAATATCTCCATCATCTATTACTATTTCGACTGAGAATAATAATCTCTATATATTTTCGCGCTTCGTATGATACTTAAGAAGATGCTAGGAAACGTGTAAAAGGTCGTATTTGTATCTGCCGTATTGCAACGTTTAGACCAAACAATGTTTGATTCTATTCACGAATCAAAAAATGTCCAAAGTTTTTACATAGACTTAGATCATACATCACACATATATCACATACTTTACAAAGATCACTACATACATGGTTTACAAAGATCACTAGATTTAAAACAAAACCAATCCGATGCGTAGTCTTAGATTCGATTTTAAACATAAATTTAGATTATGTTATCAAGTATTCCATTCATAACAAAGGGGGCTTTTGATAAACTAAAAAACGAAAATCCAAAAAGAAACTACATTAAAGATAAGAGGGAAAGCAGAGTTATTTTAGTAAGAGTACTTCAGAAAAAGATTGGTTGGGCCTAATGCTTAAATAAATTTGATTCGACGCATCAAAACATTTGAAAAAGTTATTTAAAATTTGCTTGCAATGTATCAAGGATTAATATGCTGTGATAATTTTTATAGCTATTGGTGTTCCCTGATATTAGTTCACACTATTTGTGGATATATTGTCCGCATCTTGAAGTCCTAGATGTGTAATTGATAACTTTATTTGAATCGATTAAATTGTATTTTTCTTACTTGATACTGTTTATTCTCTAAAATATTTAACAGATTCTTTTATGCAAACATGCATGAAAAGTTAGCATAGTAAACAGCAAGCTAATAAAGATGAACAATCTTCAAGGCTTGTGAGAATGGTGTACCCCCCCCCCCAATACTACATAAAACACTGTTGTATGTATAACATTTTAAAATATTTAATATTTATTGTTTACTGCATGATATAGCAGGAGTGTAATTTATTTTATGTTAGTTCTTGGTTTAAGGGAAGAACTAAATGGTCAAAGTTCAGCAGTAGTAAATGAAATAAAATCTCGTACAACCATGTCCATTTACTAATAGGATCCAAGGCAGTAGATTTTTAAGGCCGGCTAATGTCGTAAGCAGTCTGAAAACTCTTTACTGGCTACAACTTTTATTGCGTGCAGCGGATAACAAATCTTGCAGTTTGTCATCGAATGGCTTCCTGATAACTGCTTTTATATTTAATGATATCTTTGCAGTGATTGCTTTTTCACCAAGGCACGTCAGGCTTTCATTTCGGCCTGATGTACTGTCTTAAGACTTTATTGATTCCTTTTTCGTAGTAGATTCGCTTGCTGAAATTCTATAAAAAAAAGGATCAATTTAATGTGACAGGTACATTAGTTTTAAGGAAATGCTTGTCTAAGCAAGTTGGACAATCTATTGATCAGTATTAGGTATATATCTATGAATATTAATTTAAATGTCAGAAATAAATTTTTACTTACATGTTTTAAGTTTACGAACATAAACATATCCAAACTCGTCAATTTAAATATCCTTACTTTTAATGTTTCTTATTTTATTTCTTAATTTTCGAATAAACGTCTTTTATTAATATATCGAAATGGTATATTTTGCGACTACAGCCGATGGATTCCATAGATGTATTAGATATTTTTGTCATTTAAAAGAAAATTTGCTATCGATGTTATTTGAGTTCCTTTTTGTAATTCTTTCACTGGATCCTTTAATTATGCTTCAATTATGACTTCGTACTGTTCGTGTACTATATATTCAATTTTAGCTTGTATTTTAGGAGCGAATTTACATTTCTTTGATCCACTTTCTTCAAATTCGAAAATCCTATCCTACCTGGTTTTTTTTTTTTGCTTTTGACTCGAGCTACTCATTTATCCCCCTTCAATTGTTCGAAGTGATTTCGAATTGACCGATAAGAAACCTGATTATATAGTTAGATGGCTTCAAGCGAAAAGTGTTAGTTTTATTTTTTTAGCTGCTTTTTCCGTATAGGAAATCATGTGAGAGGTGATGCTTGAGGTAAAAGATGGAATGGACGCGAAAAAAAAATGGTCTGGCAAAGTATCCAGAGCCTAGTAGTCTCTGTTAGCAATCGATCTATCTGTATATCGTTTAGTTTTTAGAATTATTAAAGTCTCATTTGAAGCATAAAAGAATGAAACTTTCAATCGAAGAAGATAAAAGAGTAGTATAAAAATAATAAATTTGTGATAATTCAAAAAAATAATTGTTCTTTCAACCAGAAATAATGTTACTGTTTTTTTCAAATTTGTAAACAAAAATAATACACTTCATAATTTGATTAAGATAATATTAGGAACAATTTTTTTTGCCATTTTTATGAGCTTTTATGAATAATTAGAATTGTGGACTATTCATTTTCAACAAATTATTCACTAAATAGATGAACTTTCTCTCTCTCTCTCTCTCTCTCTCTCTCTCTCTCTCTCTCTCTCTCTCTCTCTCTCTCTCTCTCTCTCTCTCTCTCTCTCTCTCTCTCTCTCTCTCTCTCTCTCTCTCTCAGTCACATAAAAAATATAAAAATAAATCTAAATGGAGTAATTTAAAAAAATAATCTATCAACTAAAAGTATTGTTTGTCAAATTTGCCAACATAAACAATGGATATTATCAGTTGATTGAGAACTATTGTTTTTAAATAAATATCCCATGTGAATAACTCAACGCTATTGAAATATAAATCTTTGTCATAAGAATACCGAAGTCACTTTGAATGGCCATAAGAAAACATGTATCCTATACTTTGATCGGCTTTATAACGTATCGCGCTAGTATAAAAAAGTTTTCCGATCTAGATGATATCTGAAATAAAATGTTCTATCAATCCTATCCAAGGGATTATTGTGAAGCCGTAAGTAACGAAGAGCACATCTTCCCCCAAATTATTGTGCAAAGCGTATGTTATGTTTGAACAACGTAAGCATCTAGGATTATTTCATTTACCTCTTCTCTACAGAAGCGGAAAATTTCTATAAAATCTAACTATACAGCATTAGCTGGCTGGTCTTCAAATCCTACACTGACTGTTCACACGCATAAATCAGTTCTGCATTATGCAGTCTTCCTTGCATGACATCTAACGAGTTTTGACTTTATTGACTATTATAATCTTTCCTAGGATTATTTCGATACGATTCTTCGATCTGATTGCGTAGTAATTGTGTGTGGTGTAGCTTAAAAGCAGTGCTAATCGACTCTAAAATTTCTTCACGTTTGGAAGTTGAAAAAACCGGACATTCATTTCTTCGACAATTAACTATTTCATTAAAATGATTTATCAGTCCTATACTTAGGTCCTATTAGATAATAATCAATTTGTTTCATTTATCTCTTTTACGGAAGCAAAACATTTCCATAAAAGTATAGCTATACAGAATTAGCTGACCTTATTTTACCTCTTATCGTTCATTAAATGAATTAAGTAACATCCAAACAGGAAGCCAAAAGTTGCATGGATATAAATGCACTTCGGGAAGGCTTATTAATACTTAAAAGCACTCTCATTAGTTAATAGAGTTTCATAAAAGCCTTAGCAAAGTTTCTTCTCTATCCATGGAGGGTTATTCAATTTTCCCACTTGGTTTTTCTCATAACTTAATTAATTAACATGAAAATCATATTACTGCTTGAAATGCGTTTAGGTTTTTCTTGGGCTTGAAGCAAAGGAACTTGCTACGTAAATGGGACACAGTAACGCTCCAAACCTTTGATGAACCGATCTATTTAAATATTTTGCTTTGAAGGAATGGAGTGTTCTCTGTGTCTGAGGAACACTCTGCTAAATAACTGCTGGTAACAAGGGGTCCTTAACTTCCATCATGATCCTATGAATACTTTAATCAATCTAAATAATTTACTACCTTTATAACATGGTAAAATTATTCAATTATCTTTTCGTATAAGTAAACCAGAGCATGTTATGATTACGAATTATGATTCAATCATTTTATCGATACCGTCTCTAAATTACTCGTACAAGCTAGAATATTAAGAATAAATCGCTTGGACTTGAAAATGTTTGACTTGCGTCTGTAAATTTTGTGTCAACATTTTTTGTGAAAAAAAATTATTTATGTTTTTAAGTACATTTTTCTTAAGGGATTCATTAAACACATTTATTAATAATGTCATATGTTGAGATTTAAGACTCTTTAGATGACATTTATTTTTTTGTGAAGCAGAATGCTTACTTTCATGATAAAAAGGAATTCATTGTCATAGTGTATGAATTTTGTTTGCTTTCCTAAAAATTATTATTTACTTTTCAAGCAGCTGTACAGAAAAAAGTATCAGTTAATAAGTTTCTGCCCAAAGCAAACGATCGTCATTTGACTATGGTTACTTGGTGTTGTCCCCAATCTTTCCCTTCGGGTTTAATCCCGCACCGTCGGCAATGACCCATTATGTTGTGAGTTCTAGTGTGATGTTATACAAATATCTAATATAACTCTAATACAACTCACACACAAAATATACATTTTAAAGGTTTTTTAAACGAAGAAAAGTATGTAATGACCCTAAGAATTTTATCCATGGACGTGAAAAACGGAATCGAAGGGTAGGGAGATAATTGAATTTACATCGTACTGGAGCAACACACCGGGCTATTGGAGACTGTATGAGTGCAAAAAATCCTAGAACAATACTTCGTAAATTTGAACCACGGTCAGATGAACCAGACCAACACCTGAGCTCGTATCCTATTCTACAAATTCCAATACCATGGTAGCATTTAAGATCATGACAGATTTAAAGTGATCAACCCCCAGGTACATAACGTTTCTTGGTTGGATCTAGTTTTGTTTTAGCATCCCTCTGATTGCTAATCCACGACACTACGAACTGGGCAACCTTAGCCCCGTAATTAAAAAAGATAGACTGGATTGCATTTTGTAATTTTACCTACATTTGCTGATAGAAGGTTACTTTGAAGAAACATTTCTATTTTTCATTGAAATGACGTTTTACCCCACCTGGTTTTAAAATAGGACCATCTATGTATTGATTCTATGAGAGGCAATATATCTAACAGACTTTTCGAATCAGTTACGGAACAAAATACATTGGAGATAAAGTTTGGCAGCATGGATCTACGTTTGCTAATAGAAGGTTACTTTTGAAGAAATAGTTCTATATTTTCATTGAAATGACGTTTTACCTCACCTGGTTTTAGAATAGGACCATCTATGTATTGCTTCTATGAGAGGCAATACATCTAACAGAATTTTCGAATCAGTAACTGAACAAAATACGTTGGAGATAAAGTTTTGCAGCATGGAACATACTTTTGAATATCAGGAAAAGGTGAATATCCACTGCTAATCGGTAAAACTCAGCGAATCTTAATCCATTTGCAACGTTATATTTGTGCAATGCTGTATTTTCAGCTTTCGCAATGATAAAACACAAGTGTCTTATAAAAATCAAAGTGGAAAAGGAAGTTATGGTTAGTGTGTCCAGTTTGATTATAAGATTATAATGTGTAGGGAAGAGATCTGACAAATCTAAAACTTATTTTCTAATACAAGAGCTAGAATATTGTTTTATCATTTCTAGTATTAAATTTTCAGCTAAACTTAAAAGTTATTAATAAAACTTAGTACAAACAAGATTGAATACTATTTTAAAAATACATAATCAAAAATAATTATTGAATAATGTCAAGACACCGTTGAAGCTGTTTTTAAACCTTAGGAGGAGTAATTAGTTGACCATAATTATTTTGTCAAGTGTTCAATTGAATAAATGGGAATCATAAATCGCAGTTCATAAAAACATATTGTATTATATATAGCTCATTATTTTCATGATTTTAATATATGCTGTCAAAATATTCTGAACTATATTCTGTCTAGTGGTCAAATAATTTTATGCTAGAAGTTTAAAGCAAAGAACTGCATGCTACTCATGTTTACTCGGATAATTTTCGAAGGAAAATGCTAAATTACCAAAACGAGGTACATCTATTAGTGCAATATATGCAAGTCTTCGATAGCCTTACGAACTTTCAGAATTTTACACTTAATTTATATTCGGTAGTGAGAGTTTGGGGATATTTTTAAATTATGTATTTAATACATTACGTACTCAGTTGTAAAACTATATGTTTACTACTTTTTTTTAAACTGTAATAAACATATATTTTAATAAACACATAATAACCACACTAGTAAAAAATTAGAAGTAACTTCACTTGTAAAAGTATTCGTTATATTAAAACACGTATAGCCAATTCCTAATAATTCTCTAATTCTTTCTATACAGTAACGAGAA
The DNA here is from genome assembly GCA_947359465.1 of Metellina segmentata. Taxonomy (NCBI): domain Eukaryota; kingdom Metazoa; phylum Arthropoda; class Arachnida; order Araneae; family Tetragnathidae; genus Metellina; species Metellina segmentata. The sequence goes on along the minus strand of OX375881.1, from coordinate 82,484,476 downwards.
AACTAATTTGTCGAAGACAAATCAAAAAGACCGATTGAATATAGATAAAGCTAAACGAACTAATAAAATATCGATACCAGGAAAACTTCAATTAAACTTATTGAATTAACTAAAAGGGTTCTCTTTCCCATTCACTTAACGCAATCCTGTTCCTCTGCTAACTATGTAAGCCAGCAGCGAAACTAGTTTTACAGATTTCGCGGTTGGAATACGTTGAACTCTTCCTAACTTGTGTGGATTAATGCTGGCAATCTTCCAATTGAGAAAGACGCGTCTGGATTTCGTAACAGACATTGCACTTCCTAACAGATATAATAACGAATTTATGATAGATCACGAGATACGCCCTTAAGAAAGACAAAAAGAACTAGCATCGGAGGTCCATGACCCTAGAAGATGTGTGTTGCAGCCAATGAATAGAAAAGTTCAAGTTTAGAACTGAGTATTTTATATTTTTTAAACTTGGAGGTATTTTACCTGAGTCCATTCATTATTCATGCATGATCTTTGATTCAATTTTTTCAGTAAATTTTGCAGTTAGCGCATTGTACCATTTCGTTCAGTTCCGCACACATGATAATTCAACACCTTATTCATTCACGTGTTGAAGTTTAAAGTGCTCTATAATAAATGAAATTCTAATATTCTCTAATGAATGAAACATTTTCTTCCCACCCTTCCAGCTTCAACCTCTGAGAGGTTCACATGCATATAAGCGTTCTGAAACGTTCAATCATACCCGCAAGAATTCTAACCTGTTTTGATCTTTATGAGCTTTAGAATCTTCCAAATAGTAGATGTGGTTATTTAGTCATTTTATGTTCGCTATAGAGGGAAAGCTACATTGCACAACTCAGAAATTTCGTGACGTTTAACTTCAGGGCCAAGTGAATCTTTACTAGGATATTTCAATTAATAGATGGGAATATTTAGTTATAATGCGTGTTGTGGGTTAAAGTTAATGCTAAAGTACTCGGAAATATCATGACATTGAGAGGGTTAAAGCACACAACGCCTTATATTTGTATTAAATTCAGTTTTCTATTGTTCTTGTTTCAAAGTAAATTTTAAATTTCTTTGTAAATTTAGATTTTTTAAATCATATAACAGTTTTTACAAAGCCATCAACGATAAACACCACCCAAACTAAACTAATATTTAGTTTGAATAATGAATTTAATTTTATTCGGAATATACTTATTTTAAGGTTAACTATATCATGTTTAATCTTAAACTGGTATAAACTATGAATCAGAGGGTTAGGAGAATGTAGGATGAAATTTAATTTACAAAACACAAAAAAAATGGAAACATACTTTTAAATATCGGTACATGTACTACACTCCTAATAAAATTTTAACAAGTATTTTTTCCAAATTTTGCGTAAAAACTTGTAAACAATTCCAATTTAATCATGTGTCTCAAAGAAATTTAAAAGTTTTTAGATTTTCAATTGATAAACAGTGCTTCAAAAAGTACATTAATCAACTCAGCTAAAAATACTTAATGTCATCAATAGTAAACAAACATCTGAAAAATTATTGATCACTTTAAAATGAATTTTAAGTATTTGCAATTTTTCAATTTGAGTTTGAGAGTTTAAAAAAAAATTTCAGTTAAATGAAGCGTGCAACAGAAATCATTCCCTTTAACATTCTAAGCAAGCAATAAAAATTAAATAAAATTAATTAACAGGATAAACTTAAAGAAAAATTATTGTAACTTACGTCACATAGTTTTTTTTAGTAGCTGGCATCCTTTCAAATCCATTTTTGTCAACTAGTTATACTTTGTTTAAACATCTACTCGAAGGTTCATAATCAGTAAAATATAAAAGGCAGGTTTGCATGTCTTAAATAATCAATACGTCGCTCTGCATGATAAAAAAAATTTAACTCCACTTTCGGGCTCATTTTATAACTAAAAGCGTAATCGATTTTCTTATAAATATTTTACTTGAAATATGGTTTACCGAAAGTATATTTTGTTTACCTGTACTTCTATAAATAAGCACTAGAATGGAATTCTCTGTTCTTTGCAAACTCATTAGCATATTTATAAAACTAAAAGCGGTGATATAAAGAACATTTGAGTTCTGTGAGTTTATTTTTGGTACCGCTATGTAAACGCAGTAACAAAAAACTAATGTACCCTACTTCTATGTTGCTGTTCAAATTATACAATGTTGCGGTACAGAAAATAACGGTAATAAAATAACGGCTTGAGTCACGCAATATTATCGTTTCCGAAACTAGATATAGTTTGGCTTCAGCTAGAAGATAGTTGAGTCGTGTGGTTTTGAACTCTATTAGTTAAATTGTAGGACTAGTAGGAAAGAAAAATATTCCTCCCACAATTGGCGCCTTTAGAGCGAATTCAGGTTCTAAGTTTATCCCTCGGTGCGGAAAAAGATAGCAGTGATAACGAGTTGACGAGGTGTGAACCATCGACGTCATCCATGCTTTTGGTAGAACAGCCCTTCTCTTAACGACCTTCCACAACTATTCAAAAATCGACTGATCCAAGGTTGTGTAGTGTGGTCATATTGGAGACACACTTTACAAATTTTACATTTTTCTCAAAGGCAAGCCATTTAAACGTATATGGTATTGTACTGATTGGATAATATGTAGGATATGATTGCTTGTCTCATAAAGGGTCGCAGAAAGTACTTTCTCAATTGCCTGGCACCCGGTACTGGGCCATTTTTATGAATAAATACTTTAGTTGAGCTATTTTGAGGAGGAAAAAATCATATTAATCGTTCAAAAAGCTCAGATTAAGAACTTCTAAATAACTTCTGGGTTACAAATGCCTGTTACCAACCAAGAAAAAAATATAAATATAAATTTTCCACGGAAATTTGGAAGTTAATGCAGTTTTACTCTCTTATCCGATTCTCAAATATTTTTCTAAATTCGTTTTCCTTGCATATTTATAAGTAAATTCAGGATTACAGGTTTAAATTTTAATATAAGAAGTGCGGGACTTCGATTGTGGTGTTAAAGTATCTTGTACTGAATGCGTCTGTGACGCAAAAAAAATATTACTATTTAGTGAACAAGATTAGGTATATCATTAAAATAAGCATGAATTAATTTAATGACATTGGCCCGAGGAAAATACTATACGTCAGAAGATATCATTAACTTGCAATTAGTATTTAAGTAAAATGTTATTTTATACTTGTCAACATGCATTTGAAGATTCTACAGACGTATACACTTCATGATTCTACAAACATATACTCTTCATGATTATGCATGCGTATACTCTTCATGATTCGACCACGATTAATATTTATGTTAGTTTAATATATGAACTTGAAAATTGGAAAAAGAGAGAGGAAGGTATTTACGAGTAAATTTGCTGAGACCTCGTCTTGTAAAAAAAAAAGCGAATTTACCGGACCACAGTCTCACAAACTTTGAAAATCACTGACATGGAGGACATAATATAAAATGTTATTAAGAAGACAAGCTTCATGGTTAAATTTTTATGCTCAGTTTTAAACTAAATACATCTCTGACTTTAGTAAAGATGTTCTTCCAAAGCAGTATTAATTATGTGGAAATTAAACTTTGCATCTGAATAGAATACTGGCCTGTTGAATGCTTATCTTACATGCTATTTGAGTACACGAGTGCACTAAAGATAAAAAAAGATCGAAATACTGAAGCAATCAGTTACCCTTACGTAAAAATCAAATACCAATCTTAAACTCAGTGACACACTATAGTAATAGCACATGAGAATGACAATATAAAGAAGTAGACACTATAAAACAGTAACGGAAGTGGAAAAAAAACCTTCAAAATTCATTTTAGAGGACAAACATTCTCTATATGAATAATGAAATAAATTAATTGAGTGTTCAATAGCATTTTATAACTCAGTATTGTTTGATAACGATTTCGATCAATTATGCACAAATGCTGCTAATAGTAATTAACAAATGTAAAATGCACGAAGTTACTAAAATACGGTCCCTTACGTAATAACTTAGATAATAATGTAAAATTAGAAGAAAATATTAGTTACACAATTACAAATTCTAAGTCAATTTAATGAAGATTATCACTGGAAAAGTACTGCTTTTCTTATGATTTTTGTATGTTACCCTGATACAATCTGCTATCAGGTGTTGCATGGATTCATCAAGTTCACTGATGGTGGTTTGTGGGATTTCTTCCTGTGGGGACGAATTAGTCTTCGAAGTGAACACCATTTGGATTTATCAAAATCACTTCGAAGACTAATTTTTTCACATCATGGGATGGCTTTAGGCGAAACATTCATCACATCCCAAATGTGATCGATTGGAATATTATCTGATGATCTGGCTAGCTAAAGAAGTGAATGGGGTTTGCGAGCGTAGGAGAGCATCGAACGGAGTTCCTTAGTTTATTAAAAAGTTGTAAGAAATAATGTTAAACCTTCTCGTTTTACTATTCAGTTGACAAACTAATGTTTAAGTTTTCAATTTTATAATTATTTCTTAACACAGGAGAATAACTTTCAGCATCTCTCTCTTCAAGAATGGAGCAATTGCTGCTCCTATGTTATAAAAGTATCTCCCCAATACTCAGATAACTTTATTAGTTTTGAAAATATGTGGAACTTTTTTTAAAAATTTATAAGACTATTATTATTTAATAAAAGTATGCCTTGAAGTTGTTCCAGTTTATAGTAGAAAGTAGTCGAATCAATGTCAAAACAATTTTTATTTTCAGCAAAAGTTAGTGTGATATATATTATGGAAAGTATTTAATTGTCATAATACAAATTTTCCATACGTACGAAAATTCCCTACTTACGTAACGCACACTAAGTACAATATATGGAATTCGTTTTCCTCTTTATACTCAAAAGTAACTTGGACTTCACTGTTTGAACTTAACTTGTGATTAATCCTGCTTTTCGTACTTAATTCGTACTAGAGTTTTCTGTGTAAAGCAAACAAACCAGACAGAAAACGAAAATTTTACTTCCGTTGCCCAAAAGCTCTCACATGATGCATATAGGTGTAACCTTCAAATGCACGTCGAAATTATGTGTAAGAACCCCTCAATGGGTCAAACAACATAAAAGCGCTGTTTTTATAATAATAATGTAAACAGAAAACACACTACTTTCGTTAAAACTATAAATTTCAAAAATGGCAAAACAACTGCAATATAAATTAGAAACTTCGGACCACATGTGCCGCTGGTTCAATTTATACGTTTCCAGATTCTTCAGATCATTTCAGTTCCTGGTACAGCTACAGTCTACGTTTATGAGTGGTGGCAACGACCTTGGCGATTTTTATGGCGAACTTCTAAAATCGCCAAAGTAAGAATTATTTCAAAAAAAAATTTTTCTTTCAAAAATATTTTTCTTTTTACAACGGAAAATGAAAGTTTGAAAACAAATTATTTGAGAACGTTTCAAAAAGTATATATTTTTTAAAACTTTCGCAAAAAGTAGTAAGCTTAAACACATTTCAGAACACATTTGTGAACCAGCAGAAAAACAAAGCTGTGAATGTTGGGTAAGAATACCCTGAAACTTATCAATTACACTAAATACAGTAGGCTGTTTGAAAAGAAAAATATTTTTAAAAGAAAAAAAAGCAAGAAATAATACAACCTGATACATCAGAACTGTTCCGAGAAAAAAAATTACGAAACAAGAATATTCCACAAACGGCGAAAAACAATACATGTCAGAACTCTGCCGTGGAAAAAAAAAATTATTATGAAATAAAAATTCCACAACTGTAGAAATACAAATAAATAAACCAATAGTATCAAAGAACAAAATTTAAAAGGACCAATGCAATCAAAGGATATTTTAAAATCAAAATAACTAATGGAAGCAAATAAAAAAATTTCAAACGAACCAATGAAATCAAACGATTTAAAACAGAGTTTGGAAGAACTTTCTAGAATAATCAAAATGAAAATTGAAAGTTACCGTTTGCCGAGGTTCCCATGAAAACCACACTAAACGTAAAGACAGATGGCTTGCCTTAATCCACCGTAACTCGCTACTAGAAGTGCGCCAAAAAACTCGCCAAGACCGTTGCCACCGCTCATAAACGTAGAGTGCAGCTGTACCCAGTTCCTTTTCTCTTCATTGTCTCATGTCATTGTCTCATTGTGTTGTGTGTGGTATTAAACGTGTTTCTTTTCGTGCAGGTTGCGGGCGCTGCAGGCCGAAGCCGCCAGATCAAGTGAGAGGCCGAGGGAAGGAGGAAGCTACGATGAACAGAAGCTGAGCTCCGGTGGCAGGGACATGGTCAAGAAGAGAGGGCAGCAAGTGGAGGGGGCCAAGGGGCCCTCCTCCCTCTTCCTCCTCTCCGATGACAATCTCATCAGGAGATACACCAAGTTCATCATCGAGTGGCCATATCCTTTTTTTGATTCCAATGAAAGTGAGCATGTGATTGTAGGCAGGGCAGCCAAAATAAATTTTTCAATGGACATTTCACATAAGGGGAAGCAGTGCATCGTGGTGGAGGAGGTGAAATTCTTAAATTAATATTATTGGAGTGACATTGGGTGCTTAAAATCAGGAAAATTTATGAACGAATTAATTTTCATCTCTACGTTGTGACGATCCCTAAAATTGACACAAATTTTAGGATTGAATATCTCGGGATATGAAGGTAGTGAAGTGATGAAATTTCACATTTAGACTAATTTAACTATTCAGAATCTGATTATGGCATCAAAACATAGTGTTTCTGTTAGAAATTTCGTTGTTTGTTCAATATTTTATATGAAGACGTCCATTTATGCAATTTTCTGGATTTGAATGTGTAGAAGGTGCTATTTCCTTTTGAATGATACCTTTGAAATTAATTATGAATAGTGCTCGAAATAAAGGAGATGTTTCTTTTTTTTTCTCACGAATCTACATGAAGGTTTCTACAATTTTTTAACTATACGTGTTCCATATCTAATTTCTTTCCAATTTAAAGAATTACAATCTTAGATTTTAACTCTAGTTTTCAATATGTGACATTTTTACATCTGATCGTATCTGATTTAGAACTAGAACTTGGTGCCATTTTATGCAATATAGATATGTTCAAAAGCATGTGCACGTGGGCATTCTAGATGTAGAGCTCTGAGTCGTACAATATTCTGACTCCACTACATTTTATCACTTAAGCTTCATATTTGCAAAACGTTTAATATGAATGAATAAATTATTAAAATGTAAGAAATGCAGTAATGAGTGTAATGGGTATTTTTCTATCTACATTAGGAGATTTTATTGTCGAGCGACTATATATCTCACAGTTACACTGTTGCACATATCCGCGTCACACTTCATTCGCCCCTACGAAAGAGTTAAAAACTGCTTTTGAATGTCTCAAGTAATGCAGTTATTTATACTGTTAAATTCGTTTTCAATGAAAAAACAAACAGTTCCGATTTCAGACGCATTCACAACAGATAACTAATATTCCAAATAGGTAACACACTTTTAAACCATAGAGTTTATTTCATCCCTCCAAGCGATTTCGACAAGATATATCGTCCATCAAGACCCGAATAGTTTTACCTATGACAAAACATCTCGTCCTCAATATATGTATTGCCGATTTGTTTTTTAATGATGAGTTTTCAAATGACGAGATATCTCGTCCGTATGGCCACTTTTCGTAATGACAATATTCTTCGCTGAAGCAATTACCAAGAGGGTAAATGAGTTTCGAATAAAAAAGTGACAAGATATGTGAGAGAGGGTCAATTTGGTTAGGTTTCATGGAGCAAGGACGATATTTGTCCAAGTTAATCCACACACAAGGAACCCACAACGTCAAGTGACTGACAAACACACATAAGAAAAGCTTTACTCAAACAGAAGATCGAATTAAATCCAGAGTGAGTTACAGAAATCGAACGCCATCAACGCCACAAATAGCTGAGATTGGGTTTTGTGAATATAAGTACAGAATGTTCTGGTATTCATGTAAATTGTTTCGTAAAATGGCTTATTAACTGGAATGAAACCAGCATGTCATTTATGCAGAGGTTGACATCTTAATAAGAATTTGGCATTACATTAAAAATTAATGCCACAAGTAACATCGTTCAAATGGCGATATATCAAATTAGTTTTTAAAGTGAAAAAATTTTCCTCCTGTAATTTGTTTATATTTGCATTGAAAATTCTTTCGTACCCAGCTTGAAA